>AWOL01S0010546.1:3753-60459 GCA_000715115.1 Nicotiana otophora | reverse complement strand
TATATATATATATATATATATATATCAACCAAGAGATGTAATTTAATTTTTTTATTTAAAATAAAAAACTTTAACTTGTCCACAATATTAATTATATCCGCTCTGCTAGCAAAGAATATGATAATATTGTATTTGGACTAGTAACTAAATTTATTTGACTAATTAAATTGTTTAATTTAATTATCAAATAATAAAGTAATTACTTCTTTAGCAAAGATCAGAACACTCGTTAGCGTGTGACCTCATAGGTTCAATACTAAACCGGTAGTAAATTAATCACATCAATATACTAATCAAGGGTGGTGTCTAGCAACACTCATTAACGACTAGATAGCATAAAGTTTACAATTTACTCTCAAGTACCTGTAGAAGAATAATGTATTAATTGCTTCTGTCCTTATAGATCTGGTCACCCTAGGATATGGTTCAACTGTCAAATCCTAATAGGCGGCCGACTATGAGTTCATGTCAAAAATAATCGACCATTGAATGACCTAAGAAACTCTTTTCTTCTTTCATTCAATCGCCCTGGCCAAGGTCTTAATTTGGTCGGTTATAATTTATGACAACATGGAGCTTAAACTCATTACCAAGAGTTGACAGATTCCATCTTGATCAATCATTAATTCTACAAGTATTTAATCGTACCCAATATCCTTTCAAGTATCGCCCCAGCACCATAAGTGTCTAGTATCAAAGCACAATAAATAACTTGTCAATTACTATGATGATATCAGGTCAAAGGAAACTCTTACATCACATACTTCAAGAGAATATCCTATTGACAGTTTATGGTAATTCTAACCATTAGGAATTATCAAATGAATCGGTTCAATGATCATATCTCTATATGTATCATCTATTTATGTTATTTAGTTAATGAAATCAACTAATCTTTATCCCATAAAGACGATCACATAAATATTGATCTAACCAGATTACTAATGTCCAAATTAATAATGCTACGATCAAGAATAAAATTTAGATTAAATTGTAAGAGACTTTACTCTCATTATCATGATCTCCATCGTGATGACAAGTCTCAAAATTTAGTCTAGGACCTTATTAAATTAATCAAGCAATTAATAATAAATATGATAAACGAATATCAAATGCCATATATTTTTATAAATAACATTTACAAAAATATGTTCAAATCATCAAATATGAGATTGGATCTAGGGCATATATAATATATCCCTAATAACACTCTAGTCCACAGTTCTTGAAGTCACCTTTCTTGTAGTTCTGCTACTATTTATTTGCTTTAAATAGTGTGTTTATTATTCCAAATATTGTATTTAGTAATTCTGTAGAAATTCATGTACTCAGTGACACCAGTTCTGGGTGGTTATTTGATGGATATTTTGTTTGACTCGTTATGTCAAGTTGAGCTTTATCCTTTTTTATGATATCATGTTGTTTTATGCCTAGTTATGTCCATTAGTTTTGTGAAGTATTAATTTGCCTAGCAAGTAGTGTTAGGTGCCATTACGATTCCTTGATCGGCAGATTGGGTCATGGAATTCACTCGTACAGAGAGGCAGAAATTAGGACAAGCTAACAAAGTAGACAACATGGAGCAATTGAGAAATAGATATAAATGTGGAAAAACGGGGATCAGAATCATACTAATGGATGGAGTTCCTGTTGGGTGAATATTCTGTTATTATTTTGTATTCGTAATATATATTTTGGAAACTTAATAAATAAACAGAAATGAATCCGAGCCCACTGAGTTCATAGTGTGTTGTTAAGGAACTTAATTCCCTTCTAGTACCCGAGGTTTAGGATTATTTTCTTCCATTATAAAATAAAGTACACACTGATATAGCGTTACTTCAAACTTTAGTATTTCAGCGAACACAAATGGCGGCAACAATCATAGACTTACTTCTTCTTTTTTTAAAATAATGCACAAAGAAGAAAAGTATCTCAAAATATTAGTAAAGATAATCTCAGGGGAAGGCCAGCTATTTATAGCCAGAAAGTTGGTGCACCTCTTTCTTTTTTTAAAATAATGCACAAAGAAGAAAAGTATCTCAAAATATTAGTAAAGATAATCTCAGGGGAAGGCCAGCTATTTATAGCCAGAAAGTTGGTGCACCTCTTTCTTTTTTTAAAATAATGCACAAAGAAGAAAAGTATCTCAAAATATTAGTAAAGATAATCTCAGGGGAAGGCCAGCTATTTATAGCCAGAAAGTTGGTGCACCTCTTTCTTTTTTTAAAATAATGCACAAAGAAGAAAAGTATCTCAAAATATTAGTAAAGATAATCTCAGGGGAAGGCCAGCTATTTATAGCCAGAAAGTTGGTGCACCTCTTTCTTTTTTTAAAATAATGCACAAAGAAGAAAAGTATCTCAAAATATTAGTAAAGATAATCTCAGGGGAAGGCCAGCTATTTATAGCCAGAAAGTTGGTGCACCTCTTCGTTTCAGCCTCCCACTCCAAAGTGGGTTTTCACGTAAATGGCTATTTCCAAGAACGACTAAATAATTAATGGAAAAATAAAACGTGAGAGATTACCACTACGAAAAGGTTTGATTCGAATTAAAAAATATTAATTTAATCTTAATATTACCAAATAAATTTGGTCCAAAAAAATTAATCAATCAATCAGACTATTTGACCAAACCCAAATCCAAAGCCAAAGTTGAGTCGAGCGAGCAATAACGACGACGGCGCGAGACTTTCCTTCTTCTCAGGTCTTTAAGAGATAGGAGAAGTGCAATTGTATATAAATCCTCCGAAATCTTTTCCTCCTCCAATATGAGACAATGTTCCTTTGTAAAGGAAGAAAATTCAAATTTTTAGTTTTCCTCCATTTCCCATTCGCTCCATTTTAAGCTGCTTTTAAGTTTAAACCCTAATAATCCCCTACATGAATGGGGAATTACTATACAAAGAAAATATGCATGAAAAATTGTGTGATTTACAAGCAAGGATTAATCGCATCAGGGTTTCCCTTTGAACTTTCCATAGTAATCTTGTGTCAGATATATTTAATCGGTTGATTTAATATCTTTGAATCGTTAAACTTTGGTGCATACCTAGACAACTATAAATCACAGAATAAACCCTTAATCTTCTTTGGTCCTCATTATTATGTTCGTCTTAGCCATGAACACCATATGATTTCATAAGTGCGTAGAGAATTGGCGTCTTCACCGGCTTTATCTAAGCCTATCAACTCAGACTCCATTATAGAGTAGGAAAAACAAGTTTGTTTGGACGATTTATAGGATTCCACTCCTCTACAAATAGTGAATATATGTCCACTTGTGAATTTAGAATGAGTTGAATCGGTATTCCACTTTGCATTATAGTATCCCTCAATCACCACGAGATACTTACTGTAATGCAAAGCTATGTCTTGGGTATGTTTTAAATATCCCAGAACATGTTTCATTTTCATCCAATGAGAATGACCTAGATTACTTGTGTATCAAGTCAATTTGCTTATAGCACAAGTTATATCTAGTCGTGTACAATTCATGATATACATCTCTCAGCCGATGCTAACACACGAGTATAATCTAATTGAGATATGATTTGACCTTTGTTCTATACAAGTACAATATTTACATCAATTACAGTCTTTGGAACTTTAAAATCTAAGTACTTAAATTGGTCAAATACTGTTTTAATAAAATGAGATTGTGATAATACCAAAACCTTGTAGAGCTTCATGGATCTTAATATCCAATATTAAATTGGCAACTCCAAGTCTTTCATGTTAAACTTGCTAGTTAGCATTTGTTTAGTCGCATTTATGTTGGCAATGTCATCACTCATTATCATCATATCATCCACATATAAACAAATCAAGACTATGTGATTTGGAGTATTCATAGTATACACACTATTATCACTGTCACGACCCCAAGTTTTCCACCTTAGGATATCGTGATGGCACCTAATCTCTAAGAATAGGTAATCCTAATATTTAATAATAACTTAACAGAAATAATCAAACAGAGATACTAAAGTAAAACAGATAAACTCATATAAACTTCCAAAATAAGATCTCAACAAAATAATTCCCAAAACTTATGGAACTGAGTCATAAGCTCTACAGAATATTCTAAAACATCTACTACAACATTGTCTGAATAAGGAAATAACAGTATTGAGAGGATAATGGAAGGTGAATCCGAGGCCTGTGGATATTGGGCAGGTATATTGATAACCGGTAAAAAATGCATATTTTGGGTGTACTTTCATCTCATAACTTGTGTGAATATGGGAGGTTATATGAGTTTTTATAGTGAATTATGCTCATTACGTGCATTCTTATGTGTAGGAGCAAGTTGGACGAAAGGTAAGCGAAAGAAGTTGATTAGGGACCAAAAGACAAAAGAAGAACTTTGCTCGTTCATTCTCGCGTGCACAAGAGAGAGTGAACGACCTAGCTAAGGAAAGCTTGAAAAAAAAACACGAACTAACCTAAAAAGGTGTGGAATTGCACAAGAGATTTGGGAGGCAAAGAAAAAGAGAAGTACTTCGCTCGTTCACTCTCACGTGCGCACGAGAGAGTGAACGAGCTAACCTGAAAAGTCTGTTCCAAATTTGGCTGTATTATTTCGCCCCATGCTAACCTATCCCATATTAATTGTCTTTAAAGTCTCTTTTGAAGGGGGATTCAATCTAAGGAGGCAAGAACACACAAGGAGCAAGGCGGAAAATTCTTCTATGAGTTTTTCACTTTCTTTTTCCTATTTCCATTATTTGTTATAATTCTAGTATTGTAGTTTTGCATACTATTATGAATAGCTAATTTGTTATGTAGGGTTTTCATGGAACCTTTTGTAGGATGAATTTTTGATACGTTTTGATATAATTGAGTCATTGAATTTTTCTATTTGTTCAACTACATGCTTATTTTAGTTAATTGAAGAGCTCTCAATTAACGATGCGTATTTATTATGTATTGCTTGAAAAGTGTACATATTTAGGTGGTTGTTGAACAACGTCACTCCTAACGTATATGAGAGATTAATACGACGGGTTTAAAAGAGGGATTAAAGATAACAAAGCTTTGACGTGATCAAAGTGAGCGGTGAAAAAGTGCGAGCTAGCGTAATTCGAGAGAATATGACTAGTACATTATTGTAGTTGTTCGAGAGAGAATTACAATAACCTGAGTGCTCATGATCAGTAGAGAATAATTAGGCGAAATTATAGAATACGTAGAGAGAAGGATTCCGACAATTAGGGAAATGATAACTCTAGACCTCCCTAATCTTGTCTCCAACCTTTAATATATTTAGTTATTAATTTATTACTTTAATTTGTTAGTTAATTAGTTAAACATAAAAAATTTAATATTTCTAACTTAGGAATTATTCGAGCCTGTCTTCTTAGTGATAGTGAACAGTTGTAGCTAAACCTTAGTTCTATGTGGGATTCGACTTCGGACTCTTAGACCAAATTATATTTGCAGCGACCGCTTATCCTTTTACCGCGAGAGCCTTGCATTTAATTTTGAAAAGTATTTTTTCCGAAATAGCTACCTGCGTTTTAGCCCACGTTATCTCACCGCGTGGCTTCAATAGTTCCCCTACTTGCAACACGCATATCAAGCTCACCTTATCTCACTGCATGCATATCAACCCCTAGCTTTATACCACCGCATGCGTATCAATATCACAACACAATCACAACTCGTACCATAAGTGCCCATATGCCACAACTTACCACAAGGTAAACAATACCAATGTTTTCATAATAAAATAGCCCATGGCTCAACGACAATGTGTACAAGAATTTCAACAACAACAAATGAATGTGAATTGCTCAAGAAGAAATATATATCAACAATTAACAACTTCACCTCAATGTGATAACGACTTTTACAACTTCAACACCAATAAATCAACAAGAAGATATCTCACAAAATAACAACTTAAGTAAAAGTAATTCAATAATTTAAGAGGTAACAAGACAATAAAGAAGGCAATAACATCAACTAAAGCATATAAAAGCAAAATAACAAGAGGTAGAACAAGTGTTAATAATGTCAAATAAAGCATGTAAGGGTAGATTGACACATGTAAGAGTAGATTAATAATAAGGAATATAACATGTTATGACAATTAAATTAAAGGCACGGAAAGAGTCTAAATAGTCTAAATCGGTCAAATACCACATATAGTCTGTGTACCCACTCGTCACCTTGCATACATGGCTTTCACATAACACAAATAGCATAATCAATCCCAAATCTCAGGGGGTAGTTCTCCCACACAAAGGTAGGCAAGATACATACCTCAACTAGGCCAACTCAGCCCTCGAAAATAGCTTTTCCCCTAAGATTCGCCTCCGTACGACTCAATCTAACCAAAAGGGATTTAATATCATCAAACATTGTAAGGGAAAACAATTACAATAGATAAATATTCGAGCTTTACAACATTACCAAAAGTTCAACAAAAGACAACCCTAGGCCCACCCAATCAAATCCAGGATCCAAGGGTAGATTCCGACTACGCATAACCCTACTAGTCCATCTATGTGTTTTATTTTCAAATCCAAGCCCAAATTGACTGTCAAGACCAAACCGAAACTAGCCAAAGGTCGTACAAACTAATCAATATGTGCTCAAAAGTTCATAATTTAACTATTAGAATAATTACCCAACCGAATTTGAAAAAATTCTAAAAGTCACCCCCGAGCCCACATGCCTTGATTACGGAAATATTTGTAGATGAATGTTACCCATAACCCTACGAACTCAAATATATAATTTCTACTCTATTCCATAATTATTTTTGGGGTCTAATTCCATATTTATCAAAACCTAGATTTTTCAACATAATCCTATAATTTTCACAATTTATATTTTAAAATCTCTCCATAATCTATGTATTAAGGTAACATTATATAGAAATCACTAACCTTCAATTGCTCGATGAAAATCCCTCTCCAAGGAGCTCTAGAATCGGCCAAGGAATGTGAGAAATGAAGGAAACAAGCTTAATCCTGTTTTTTAAAAGTTTCTACCAAGTGAACCCTTCTTCGCTATCGCAAAATAAGCCTCACGATCACGAAGGAAAAACTGCTCCTCGCCCTAAAGGCCTACTTCGTGTACGCATGATAAGAGCCACACGATCATGAAGGCTAGCTCAACCATCGCTACTCGAATGCGACTGGCCCTTCGCGAACGGGAAGGGCAAAGGCCTCCTGATCCCTAGACCCAGTCGCCTATACGCGAACGCGAGGCAGTTATTGCGAATACGAAGGCCACTAGTCCCCAGTCTTTGCGAACCCGAACCATACATCACGAACGCGAAGAGAAGGATTACCAGCCCCACAAATCCTTCATCGCGAATAAGAGGATCCTTCTGCATTCCCGAAGAAGAAAACCAGCACCAGATATTTCTTCAATTTGGACTTAACTTCGGGTGGTCCGAAATACACCTGAGCCACTCGGAACCACCCCGTCCAGGTGCACCAACAAGTCCACAAATATAATACGGACCTTCTTGACACCTTAAAACTCATAAAACAACATCGAAGCTAACAATCTCACTCCAAAACCAAAATAATCAACTTATGAACTTCAAATTTCTTCAACTAGCTCCGAATGAGACGAACCATACTTAGACAACTCGAAACGACATCAAATTTTACATACAAGTCATAAATAATCATACAAACCTATTCATAGGCTCGGAATCCATAACGAACATCGATATCACCAAAGTATACTTCAAACCATATTTAAGAAACTCTAAAACCTTCAAGGCGTCAGCTTTCACAATTAAGTGCCAAAATGCTCTCGGATCACCTAAAACTCGATCTGAACATACATCCAAGTCCAAAATCATCATACGAACATATTGGAACCATCAAATCCCGGTTCCAATGTCGTTTACTCAAAATAGTGACTCAATAAAATCTTGGCCACCTTAGGCCACTATTAAGGAACTGAGTATTTCGATTTCAATCCGAACCCTTCCAAAACCAAACCAGCCATTTCTGAAAGTGATAAAATAGTAAAAGCACATACAGGGAGTTTTAAATAAGGGAACAAGAATCTAGAAAGTAAAATGACCGGTTGGTTCATTACATCCTTCATGAACCCATGTAGCACTAATCATTGAAATACCTTAAATCATCTACTAAGCTCACATTATTTTTTGTGATAGTCACACCAACCTTTTCAAGAAATCCAACTCAATTGTAACACATATAACCCACCGATAAGAGAAAACTCTACACAGAAATATCATAGGGATCACACAACCTCGGAACATCTCACAGGAGATGACCATATGCTTAGCCTCAAAGTAGCATCTCTTTACCCTCTACCATAGTCACAATCACTATGCATTCACTAAATCTTTTCTAGATTAATCTTGTCAATAGAACATAAGAATCTACTTCATCCTATAAACGAACAAGAAGAAAGATCCCTCAATACGCTCAAAACTCGGGAGTGTACAAAACATCAAAAAGATATTAAGCGATATTCCTTTCTCATTCCCTGAATAATTCTTTTCATTACATCCAAACCATCTAAGCATATTTTGTAGTCATATACTACCCATCATATAGCTATCCAACCACTCACTGAGACGCCAGTCCTACCCCTAGGGACACTACCAGACATATAAGTCCAAAAGCACATACTCACAACAACCGAACCCACCGAGCCCAAGCTACGGTCAAAATCTAGCCTCAAGTCCTCAAGACTGATCCATCACCAAAGTACATAAAATACATATCGAGCCTCATCCATGGAAGCACAAGTCGTCGATGCAAAGCTGATACCGAGCGCTCACATAACATACACATGTGTGGAAGGAATTGAAAGAGATACGCTTCAAGCTAAATCAATGTTGCACAATAAGGAAACAAAGATGAGAAGTTTATCCTAAATACCTTGTAGCCTCTCGAAGAGAGGTACAGACGTCATCATACCGATCCACACGACTCTACTAGACACTTGCTCATGATTCGTATAACTTTTCAACCTAGAGCTTCGATACCAACTTGTCACGATCGAAAATCCATCCAGTCGTGATAGCACCTAACCCAACCCACTAGATAAGACAAGTAAGATCCAACATAACTCGAATGAGAATAATAAGAGTAAATGAGCAAAATAACTAAATTTCTTTTCAACTCCCAAGGATTGGTAGTACGAATCATGAGCTTCTAAGACTTAGAGTTTACAAAGATGGTATGAAATAAATACATCATCTATTTGAGATATACATAAATAGATTTACAAATCTAGAGCTACCAAAGACTAGTGGCAGCTATAACCAGAGATATATGCCCAACTCATTCACAAACACGGTAAAGTAGACGTGCTTTTCAAGTATAACAGCCCTAGTCTAAATCTTGCAACTGAAATAAATTAAACATGAGTTTATCAAAAGAACTGTGCTTTTCCAAATTTACAACATCAGATAAGACTTTTCACTTACCAGTTAGCATGAGGAAAATGTATCTCTATGCCTAAATGTCAAGTAATCAGATGTCATGCCACTGTCTAGCATGAGTAAGGTACATCTCTATGCCTACATGTCAAGTAATCAGATGTCATGTCACTGTCTAGCAAGAGAAAGGGACATCTCTATGCCTACATATCAGATATACATGTCAAGAACTCATTTTCATAGTGAACTCATTACGTACACAGAATATTAGCACACTCCAGGTGACTGAGTCAAATACCCCACTTCATCACCATGGATCAATCAAAAAAACATTATTCCTGGCATAACTGCCCATCATCGAGCACATGTATATAACATTGTGCATGTGCCCACTGCTGGCATGTCAGACTCCGGAGAGGAGGATCCTACCCAAGCGCTAATCATAATCACTTAGCCTAATAGTGGGGCCTGGTGCACGCATAGCCTCAAATTAATACAGCTTAGCCCAATGTGGGGCCTGGCATACGCATCACCTCAAAATTAACATAATCGTTGCAACGTGTAACCCGTTACAAATATCCATATCAATACGGCTGTATGGCCCATATCTGTCAACAACTGCTCAAATCTCAATATGTAGACATCTCACAGAAACACAATCCAAATATATAACACAGATTAACACAATATGTCTCAAATACAATTCATACTCGTGTCATGTACAAGGAGACCAATAACATATGCGACATCATATCAAAAGTGCACAAAGATCTAGATATAACATGAAGATGTAACTATCATGATTGTACAGTATGACTACGGCTAAGGCAAATAGCTCAACATGGCGAAAATAGCCCTATCATGTCTCAAACAATTGAACAAGTAGTGTAGGCATGATTTATAGCATGAATAATGTCCAACGTAGTCACATAAATGGAGAAAACATGATGTCAAAGAAGCATGATCGCAAAACAAGGCATATCATAGCCTAAGAACTACCTATATCATGAATACCTCGGTCCATGTACCCGAGCTCGTCACCTAGCACGTGCGCCATCCCAACCCATCTCAAGTATCTCTCTCAAGGATATTTACTCTCAAATCCACGTTTAGACATGTTACTTACACCAAAAATGCAAAATCAATTACCGAGCAAGCCAGCCGATACTCTAGAGATGCCATCCCATGCAAATCAACCTCCGAACGGCTCGAAACTAGCCAAAAGCTACTCAAAATCATCAAATAATTCCAAACAAACAAACACAAACGATAAAGGCCGAGTCATTAATTAATTACTCAAGGTCAACCAAAAATTCAAACTCGAGCTCGCATCTCAGGACCCTACAAAACACACAAAGTGTGATAACCCATTCAATTACGAGTCCAACCATACTAATTTCACTCAAATCCGACTCCGAATCGATGTTCAAATCTCAAATATTCACTTTAGAAAAATTTACACAAAAACTCCAATTTCTTCTCTTCAAATCCTTGATATAATCCATGGAAAAATAAAATATATAATCAAAATAAAGATAAAATTACTTACCCTCAAGATTTGGGTGTTTATCTCCTCCAAAATCGCATTACTTGTGCTCCAAGAATTCAAAAAGTGAAGAAAATGAACTCAAATTCCCGAAATTGGATGTTTTAATGCACTGCCAGTCGTCCTTCTTTGCGATCACAGTAACCAACTGTGCGATTGAGATTCCAAAATGTATTACATAGTTTTTACCCTTCGCGATGACGGCCTTTACCCCAGGTTCGCGATGAATAAATTCCATTAACCCTTTCCAAAATCTTCCCAGACAGCCTGTGGTATATCAACCATAACTTAATGTACAAAACTCCATATGACAAAATATTTGATTTTTCTGAAACCTAGAAACAAAGGACCACAACTTTTATTTTTGGATAACCTCCAAATTCCTTATATATTGCAAGATATAAGCTTCCAAAGTTAGCTCAGTGACAGAAGAATTTCTTCTTCGCAAATGCGAAGCTTCCTTCGCGAATGCGATTCACAAGTCCAATTTTTCCATTTTTCTCTTCGCAATCGCGGCCCAGTACTCCGTGATTGCGATGTACACCCTTGTAGCCAAAAACCATCAGTTGAAAAGGGCCTTAAATTGGTTCGAAACCACCCCGAAACTCACCCGAGCCCCTCAGAACCCCGTCCGAACATACCAACACGTCCCAAAACATAACACGGACCTACTTGAGGTCTCAAATCATAAACACTAATATCAAAATCATGAATCATCAATCAAGATCAATCTCTAAAGTTTATAAACTTCAAGCTTCGAACCAAGCGCCAAATTCAAGCCTAACCAAATCGGAATCCAACCAAACTTTGTACACAAGTCCCAAATGACAAAACGAACATATTCCAACTTCCAAAATGACAATCCAAACCTGATAACATCGAAGTGAACTCCTGATCAAATCTATGAACTATCAAAACCTTCAAATTGCCAACTTTCGCCAAATAGTACCGAAACCTTCTAAAAATATCCAAAAGCAAATCCAGGCATATGCCTAACTGTAAAATCACCATCTGGAGCTAACAAAATCATCAAAACGAGATCCGATGTTAAAGATTCCTAGTTAGGAGTCGTTCTTCCAGATCATTCTGGAACCACTCGAAAACAAAAAAATAATGATAGACGCAAGTCATAGTACATCATATGAAGCTACTCATGACCTGAAACAAGAAAACTGAATGCAAATGCTCAAAACAACCGGTGGAGTCGTTATAAAAGTATTAACTATATTATTAATTATATATTTTTATTGAAGGTTTTGTCATAAATGAAGCATTCAAAGTTGCGGCACTGATTGAGAAGCTACCTCCTCTATGGAAGGACTTCAAAAATCACTTGAGCATACAAATTCATGGAGATGTCATTCGATTGAAGATCGAAGAGGAGAATAAGGATGTTGAAAAGAAGGTTCGTGGGAACTCAATAATATTAGGAGAAAATATTGTTGAGGATGCTTCATAAAATAATAATTAAATAAAAGCCTTATGGACCAAAGAGTAACCTAAGCAAGAAGAGGTTCAAAGGAAATTGCTACAATTTTGAAAACGTTGGGCATAAGTCTGCACACTGTCATACCCCAAAGAAAGATAAGAAAAAGGACAAGCAAACTTTGTTCAAAATAATGATGATATGGATAACATGTATGTAATGCTATCAGAGTGCAACTAATTGGAAATCCTAAGTAGTGGTGGATTGATTCTAGAGCCACTTGCCATGTTTGTACTACTAAAGAAGATTTTGCTATATATGCTCCAGTTGGACCAGAAGAGATGCTTTATATGAAAAATTCTGCAACTGCCAAAATTGAATGATATGGAAAGATATTTCTAAAAATAACTTCTTGAAAGGTGGTGACTCTGAAGAATGTTTTTCATGTTCCTGAAATAAGGAAGAATTTGGTATCTATCGCACTTCTCATCAAAATGGGTTTAAGTGTGTCTTTGTATTTGATAAAGTTATAATAAGTAAGAACGAGATGTTTATAGTAAAATGTTACCTTACTGAGGGCCTTTTTAAACTAAATATAATGGTCGTTGACAATATTAAATTTTAGCTTCTTCTTACTTACATGAGTCAAATAATTTATGTCATATACGTTTGGGACATGTCAATTATAAAACTTGCACAAAATGATTAATTTAGAAGTATTGTCTAAGTTTGAATGCGACAAATCAAAATATCAAATATGTATTGAATCTAAATATGTTAAATATCCTTGTAAGTCAGTGTTCAAATTCTATAGACTTGATTCACACAGATATTTGCGACATGAAGTCAATACCTTCTCACAATGGAAAGAATTATTACATAACCTTTATTGACAGTACTCGGTATTGCTATGTTTACTTACTTAGTAGTAAAGATAAAGCAATAGATGCATTCAAGCAATACAAAATATAAGTTGAAATACAACTTAACAAGAAAATTAAAATGACTAGAAGTGATAGGAGTGGTAAATACGAATCTCCTTTTGAAGAAATATGTTTAGAATATGACATTATTCATCAAACAACAGCCCCTTACACTCCCCAATCCAAGGAGATTGCGGAATAAAAGAATCGACCATTAAATGAGATAATGAATTCTTTGTTGCTAAGCTCCGGTTTACCATAGAACTTGTGGAGGAAGCTATTCTTATTGCTAGACGAATATTCAACTGAGTGCCACATAGAAAAACACAATCTATTCCATATGAAAATGAAAAGGAAGGAAGCCCAACTTGAATTATTTTAAAGTGTAAGGGTGTTTTACAAAATAGAAGTTCCTAAACCCAAATGTGTAACAACCCGACTAGTCGTTTTGACCTCTAGCGTGTCGTTCGAAAGCTTAAGTCCTTGAGTAGCTTTACTTCATATTTTATGACTTGTACGTGTGGTCGGAATTGAATTTCGGGAAGTTTTGAGTTGATTCGCAAGGAAAATTCTCAATTCGAAAGCTTTAAGTTGGAAGAGTTGACTAAGGTTTGACTTGTTAATAACCACAGAATCAGGATTTGAAGGTTCCAATATATTTGTATGATGATTTCAGACTTGGGTGTATGCTCGGGTGGAGTATCGGGTGGTCCAGGAGCATTTTCACGCTTATTGTGGAATGTTGGAATTTTGAAGGTTTTTAGAATTTTCTAAGTCTGGTTTGAAGATAATTTTGGTGTTATCGATGTCCTTTGTGATTCCGAGCTTCGAAATAGTTTCTTATGGTGATTTATGACTTGTGCATAAAATTTGGCGTCATTCTGAGTTGTCTAAGTATGTTTCGACGTGTTTGGAGTTGGATGAAATGAGTTCGAAGCTTAGAAATTGATTAATGAGGTTTTGAGGTGCGATTCTTGATTTCGGTGTTGTTTTATGTGTTCCGAGGCTTTGAGTAAGTCCGAAATATGTTTATGGACTTGTTCGTGCATTTGGATGGGGCTCGGGGTGGCTCGGGTGTGTTTCGGACCACCCAAAGCATGTTTGAACTTGGCTGAAATTGATGGAGTGCTGGTGTACTAATGTGCTTCGCGACCGCGAAAGTAGTCCCGCGATCGCGAAGAAAGCTGATGAAGGGACCCTGTATTTCTCTTCGCGAACACGATGAGGCTCACACGACACGGAAAAGGTAAAGAAGGCCTTCGCGAACGTGAGGTGTGGAACGCGAACGCGACGGGAAGAGTCAGATGAGCATCACGAATGTGATCACGAGGTCGCGAACGCGAAAGGTAGCTGGGCATCTAGGAGGAGTTGTCCTTCGCGATCGCGAGGCTTTTTCCGCGATTGCGAAGAAAAGTGGGCCTGGACATATTTGATTTTAATACGGGATTTGGTTCATTTCTCTCTCATTTTCAGTTGGTTGGGCGGTTTTTGGAGCTCTTGAGGGGAGATTTCATCATCTATTATGAGTTTCGGATCTATGGGCATTGGTGTGAGGTGCTAGAGAGACGTTGGAGCCGGTCATGGAACTTCGGAGTGAGGTAAGTCTCTTGTCTAACCTTGTGAGGGGGAATTTACCCCGTAGCTATTATACTTATTACATGCTACATGTTATGGGAGTTGCGCACGTATGTGGTGACAAGTGTTCATGCGTATGCTAGATTTCCTCATTATGTCCGGGTAGACTTAGATTCAACCCATGCTTTAATTGTACTATTTGAGTTGTTCTTGCCTGTTTAATTACTTTAATTCGCATTTTGTTGACATGAGACTAGACTCGCATAGAGTAATGAACTGGCTATTTTAGATATTTTATGAGCTACTTGATTAGCCATGGAAATTGTACTTCTCTTACAGATTTCTCCCACGTTGTGCGTATTCATCGGAAAGTTTCTCTTAAAATTCAATTACTCACACGTATATTCGTGAGAGGGGTCATAGACCCGTACAAACTTCATACTTGGGACATTTGCCTCAGAAGGATATTGTAACACACTATTATGGGATCTGGCCGTTTGCCTCGGTGGGATATTGTAACACACTCTTATGCGATCGGGTTGTTCGCCTCAGCAGGATATTGTAACACACTCTTATGGGACCGGGCCATTCGCCTCAACAGGATTATGTATCATACTCTTATCGGATCGGGCCGTTTGCCTCGGCAAAATTGTGCGAAATACTTGATAAGGAGTCTGCGTACTCATGAGTTTCCTAAATTGAGATGTGACGGTTGATTTGGTGTTGACCATTACATATTCCATTTGAGGAGGTATCCGATAATTCAGGAATTTATGTTCACTGTTCAGTTGTAGACCGTATGATTTGTCGATATCTGTTCTCACTATTTACTTACCATGTTTCATACATGTCTATCTTATTATATTTGATTTATTGGACCACTAGTAAGTGTCAATGTCGACCCCCCCTCACTACCTCTTCGGGGTTAGGCTAGATAATTAGTGGGTACGTGTTGATTTACGTACTCACGCTACATTTCTACACTGAATGTGCAGGTACTGAGGAATGTACATTAGGTGGCCATCTTGGCGCAGCTGCTGAGGGGACTTTATTGTGAGTTGCATTTTATACTACGATTCGTAGCACACAGAGTCTCCATCTTATTCAGTTATTATATCTTGTCTATTTTATATTAAAGACATGTGTTCTGGTAGAGTTGTTTTGTTGTAGTAGATGATCATGCTCATGTGACACCGGGTTTTGGGGGTTCCTAGTGGATGTTTATTAGTTTATTACACGTTATTATTATCACTTCAATTTATGATTTATTTATATTCGAAAATTTTGTAAAGAAAAGCACAAGTTTCTATGAGTGGTAGATTTTATTCTATTTATTTAATGAAAATCCTGATTTTAAAATTTTAAAATGCATAGGTAAGTGGAGGTTCACGCATTGGCTTGCCTAGCAGCATAGTTGGGAACCATCATGATCTATTATTGGATTTGGGTTGTGACAAAAACGGTAAAGATAGGACCGAAAGCAAATGATTGTGTTTTCATAAGATATGCAACCAATAATAAATCATATCGATTTTTAGTTCATAAATCAGAAAATCTCGACATTCATAATAATACGGTGATAGAATCAGATAATATTGAATTATTTGCAAATATATATCCGTATAAAAAGGAATGTGAGTCGATTATCGAAGGATTCAAATGACCTCAGGAAAGAACAAAAGAAAGTACATCTAATGAGATGGATCCAAGATGCAATAAATAGCAAAGAACATCTACTTTGTTTGGACTAGATTTTGTAACTTTTTTATTGAAAAACGAGCCTCGAACATTTAAAAGAAGTTATGTCTTCTTTGGAATCACTGTTTTGAAAAGAGACAGTCAATAGTAAAATAGAATCCATATTGAACAACTATACATAGGAATTGGTTGATATTCCTCATGAGAAGAAACCGTTAGGTTTTAAATACATATTTAAAAGAAAAAATAAAGATGATAGCACTATTGACAAGTATAAATCAAGACTTGTTGTCAAAGGTTATAGACAACGAGAATGCCTTGACTATTTTGACATGTACTAACCTATTACAAGAATAGTTATGTCACGCCCCAAACTCGAGGAGCGCGACCGGCAATCAACCGAGTGAACCCGTCCGAGCAAGCCTATTAGATTTCCTTCTACCCAAACTCATTCATGAATAAGGATAATACATATTTTCATTAATTATACAATAAGGTGATCATGTCTTCAATACCAATTCATTATCATTAGTTACTTCATTAATAAGTCTTAAAACACACACACACACACACACACACACCCCTTCGTGATTCAAAGTGGGACAAGTGATTTAATCACAACACAACTTGTTTAACATTCCCAACACCAATACACAACCCATACTATGTATACAGAGCCTATAAAATACCAAAGAGTACAATGATAATACCGGCAACAAGACTCCGGCTATACCTCAAAATACGATAACACACACGAAACAAAAGATGCACAACCCCGGAATGAGATGGGGCTCACAAAATCAGCTGGGAAGAATGAGCACCGCTATCACTGGTCAATATCCTTCGCTGTGGATCCACCTGCATCCATTAAAGATGCAGCACCCCCGATAAAAAGGGACGTTAGTAAATGTTGAATAGTACTAGTATGAAAACCAAATACCAATGTAAGAACTCGGAAATACAATATGAATATGATGAACCAGGGCGACAACAAAATAGCATAGATAGACGTTTAAACCAAAGCAAGTTTATCAAGAGCTATCATTAATATTTATAGAATTTAAGATGAGATCCTCTGTAACCATCTTCACACAAAGCGGCTCCGCCGCCTCACCCCAATGTATGCAGGTGGAGGTGTAAGCACAATACCAAAACTCTACTCAAGCGGCCCTTCCGCCTCACCCAAATGTATGCGGGTGGAGGTGTAAACACAATATCCATTTTCACACAAAGCATCCCTGCCGCCTCACCCCAATGTATGCAGGTGGAGGTGTAAGCACAATACCAAAACTCTACTCAAGCGGCCCTTCCGCCTCACCCAAATGTATGCGGGTGGAGGTGTAAACACAATATCCATTTTCACACAAAGCATCCCTGCCGCCTCACCCCAATATATGCGGGTGGAAATGCATCAACGATACCAATACCTACACAAAGTGGTCATGCCACCTCACCCCAATATATAGGTGGGTGGTGGTGCAACAACAATACCAAAATCATACACAAAGCAGAATTGCCGCCTCACCCCAATATATGCGGGTGGAAATGCATCAACGATACCAATACCTACACAAAGTGGTCATGCCACCTCACCCCAATATATAGGTGGGTGGTGGTGCAACAACAATACCAAAATCATACACAAAGCAGAATTGCCGCCTCACCCCAATATATGAGGGTGGAGGTGTAACCCCAATCACAATCTCTACACAATGTGGCATAATAGTTTTCCACATAAATCACGACTTGGGATCATAACACGTAGATACACAATCCATAGTTTGGAACACATCCTCAGTTTATAATGCAATATAATAAGAGCATTTCATACACGAATTGAACGTATATCTTTTTCACAAAACTTATTCAGAATACTTGATTTGTAATAAATATCTTGGAACTTACAAGGATATTGGGGTTCCAATTCTTAAGGAAGAGTTTAGACAACATACCTCAATTGAGCTTCCCTAAACTCTAAAATATTCCAAAATTCTTAGCAACTTCAATCTATTTTAGAAATATAACAAGTTGAATCAAAATTAGGAAGATGATCATGGTTCTAGCTCATTTGAGCACTAGGTGTGCATTAAGGTTTTAAGGTCCTTATATGGAGGATTCTATCATCATACAATCCATTCTTTACCATATTTAGCTTACAATCTTTCTACACCCTTTGATAACACATGAAAGCAAAATAAACAACTCCCATACCCAAGAATTGTCTTGCTAATTTCCCATTCTTAGACAAAATTCGAAATTGAGGGTTAGGGTGTAGAATATTACCTCTAGGATGAAGACATAGTGAGTTTTCCTTGTTAATCTCCAAAGATTTGAGCAAGAATTGAAGGACAATTTGTTGAAGATCACTCTCTCACTCTAGGGTACTCACACACTCTCAAAATGTCAGATTTTATCTCAAAAATAGTCCTTTGCGTGTATTTAACGAAGTAGGGTCGGGTTATAAAAAGGCAAAAAATGAAGCTCCGGAATAGGATATGCGATCGCATATGCGACCGCAGAATGAATATGCGGTCCGTATATCAGCCGCACAATTTGGCCTCCGAAACTGGAAAAAACTCTACCTGGGTCTGTGGTCACTATGCGGCCCGCAGACCTGTTCTACAGTTGCATAATGCACCGCAGAACTGGTATACGATCGCATAATGCACCGCAGATTTTCGCCCAAACTACCCCGTCTCTGCTTCACTCTACAACCATTATGCAGTCCGCAGAGTGATTCTACGGTCGCATAGTATGCCGTAACAATACATAGTGCGCCGCATAGTCCGAGCCGCGGAGAGTAAGCTCGCCGCGAAGCATTTATACAATCCTTAAACACATAAGCCCAGTTCGGTACCACAAAACATTATTTTTCCTTTGTGAAATTTTACGGGGCCTTACATTCTCCCCCACTTAGGATCATTCATCCTCGAATGATGATCAAAATCTATTATTAGCATCAAATGTGGCCCAACAGTTAATTCACACTCACCAGTAGTCTCAAACTTTGGCTAACTCCCTAAATTTCCAAATATTTCGCCAGAGTCTCCCCTGTAACTAGGCTTATCCACCTGTCAGAGAATCCTAAAAATAATTCCTAACAACATATACATAATCCGATGATGCAATATAAGATAAGAACAACACCAACCATGGCCTCAGAAGTAAGATTTCACCAGAGATGGAACACCCTCAACATCAATTGTACAAATGATACATAATTCATAGAAGGTAACTATTAGAATTTTCAAAGAACACAACTTTATAAATATATGGCTATTAAAATAAGTAAGGATACTTTTTCTTCACTTCTTCCTCGGCCTCTCAAGTAGCCTCTTCAACCTGTTGGTTTCGCCATAGCACTTTCACGGATGCAATTTCTTTATTTCTCAACTTTCGAACCAATAATAGAAACTAGAATCTCTTCATAAGTCAATTTCTCACTAACCTCAATTATCTCAACCGGAACAATGAGTGTCGGGTCTCCAACTACTTTCTTCAATATGTTACATGAAATACCGGGTGCACTAATGACATCTCAGGTGGTAGCTCAAGCTTGTACGCCACCTCACCGATCCTCTGAATGATTCTG
The DNA here is from genome assembly GCA_000715115.1 of Nicotiana otophora. NCBI lineage: Eukaryota > Viridiplantae > Streptophyta > Magnoliopsida > Solanales > Solanaceae > Nicotiana > Nicotiana otophora. The sequence goes on along the minus strand of AWOL01S0010546.1, from coordinate 40,307 downwards.
TACGGTCTGACATACCTCAGACTCAATTTCCCTTTCTTACCAAATCGCATTACACCTTTCATGGGGGAAACATTCAAGAATACCCAATCATCTTCTTTGAACTCCAAATCCCTATGACAAACATCCGAATAGGACTTTTGACGACTCTGAGCAGTCTTCAACCGCTCCTTAATAATTTTAACTTTTTCCATAGCCTGATGCACGAGGTCTGGCCCTATCAACTTTGCTTCCCCAATCTCGAATCACCCAATGGGAGATCTACATCTCCAACTATATAAAGCCTCGAATGGTGCCATCTGAATACTAGTATGATAACTATTGTTGTAGACAAATTCTATAAGTGAAAAATGATCATCCCAACTACCTTTGAAATCTAGAACACAAGCACGCAACAAATTCTCGAGAGTCCGAATAGTCCGCTCTGCTTGCCCGTCTATCTGCGGTTGAAAAGTTGTACTGCGATTCACCTAAGTACCCAAACCTTACTGAAATTCCTTATAATGATTAGCGGTGAATTGTGTTCCCCGATCAGAAATGATGGAAACAGGAGTGCCATGCAACCTGACTATTTCTTTGATATACAACTGAGCATACGGTTCCGCTGTATCGGTAGCCTTAACCGGTAAAAGTGGGCTGATTTCTTGAGTCGATCCGCAATCACCCAAATTGAGCCAAACTTGCGCGGAGTGCACGGTAGTCCTACCGCAAAGTCCATATTAATCATTTCTCACTTCCACATTGGAATTTCTATTTTATGTGCCAACCTATCGGGCCATTGGTGTTCAGCCTTTACTTGCTGACAATTCGGACATCTTGCCACAAAGTTCGCCACATTCCTTTTCATGTCATTCCACCAATAGACTTTCTTGAGATCATGATACATTTTTGTAGAGCCCGGGTGAACGGAATACCTGGAAGTGTGAGCCTCGGTCATGATTCTTTCCCAGAGACCATCCATATTTGGAACACATAACCTCCCTTGGTACCTTAGCGTACCATCATCCAAGCCGAGAGAAAAATCCATAGTCTTATGTTTATGAATCCCCTCTTTCAATTGCAGCAAAATAGATCGTTGTATTGCTTCTCTTTGACTTCCTCAACAAGCGATGATTCGACCCTATTTTGCACAATTACCCCTCCTTCACTAAAGTCCGCAAGACGAACTCCCAAACTAGCCAATTGGTGAACATCCTTGGCCAATGGCTATCCACATGGACCCCATAAAGGTAATGCCGCCAAATCTTCAACGCAAATACCACCGCTGCAAGTTCTAAGTCATGTGTTGGATAATTCTTTTCATAATTATTGATTTGCTTAGAAGCATAAGCTATAACCTTGACCTATTTCATTAATACACACCCAAGCCCAATTCTTAAAGCATCATAATATACTACAAATCCATTTGCACCCTTTGGTAAGGTCAACACCGGTGCAGTAGTCAATCTTGATTTCAGCTCCTGGAAACTCCTTTCACAAGCATCTGACCATTGGAACTTAACTGCCTTCTAGGTCAATTTAGTCAACGAAGAGGCAAGGGTAGAAAACCCCTCCACAAACTTCTGGTAATAACCCGCTAAGCCTATGAAACTGTGAATCTATGTTGGGGTTGTAGGCCTCGGCCAATTCTTCACAGCTGCAATTGTTTGAGGATCAACCTCAATTCCTTCTCTAGAGACGACATGACCCAAGAATGTAATATATTTCAGCCAAAATACACACTTCAAAAACATGGCATATAACTTGTGCTGATATAGGGTTTGCAGAACTACCTTGTGATGATCGGCATGGTCCTCCGAACTCCGCGAATAAACAAGAATATCGCCAATGAACACTATCACGAATGAGTCGAGGAAAGGTTTGAAAACCCGATTCATAAGATCCATGAAAGCTACGGGGGCATTCGTTAGCCCGAAGAACATTACCAAAAATTCAAAGTGCCCATACCGGGTCCTGAAAGATTTTTTTGGAATATCCTGCTCCCTAATCTTTAATTGGTGATACCCGGATCGTAAATCAATTTTTGGAGAAGTACATAGCACCTTGCAATTGGTCAAACAAGTCATCTATTCTTGGAAGTGGGTACTTATTCTTGATCGTGATCTTGATGAGCTGCCGATAGTCAATACACATTCTCAGTGACCCATCTTTCTTCCTTACAAAGAGAACCGGTGCACCCCAAGGTGACACACTCGGCTGGATGAAACCCTTTTCTAACAAATCTCTCAATTGTTCCTTTAGCTCCGTCAATTCTATTGGTGCCATTATGAATGGTGGAATAGATATAGGATGCGTGTCTGGTATCACATCAATCCCAAAATCAATCTCCCTGCCTGGTGAGATCCCAGGGAGTTCATTCGGAAAGACTCCCAGAAAATCACTCACAATAGGCACAAACTCAAGTGTAGGTGCCTTAGTATCAGTGTCCGTAACCCGGACCAAATGGTAAATACATTCCTTGTTGATCATCTTCGCGACCTTAAGGTAAGAAATAAACCTACCCTTTGGCACCACAACACCCCCCTTCCACTCAATGACTGGCTCATTTGGAAATTTGAACCTAACAGTCCTGGTTCGGCAATCAAGCTTGGCAAAACGTGAATAAAGTCAGTCCATCCCCATTATTACATCATAATCGACCATCCCCAATTCAATAAGATCGTCCACGGTGTCCCGACCACACAACGTGACAACATTATCCCTATAAACCTGCGCGGCCAAAATAGTCTTACCAACCAGAGTAGATACAGATAACGGCTAATGAAGTTGTTCTGGTTCTATCCCAAAATCCATAGCAACATAAGGAGTGACAAATGACAAAGTGGAACCGAGATCAATTAGAGCATATACATCATGGGATTGGACAGACAATATACATGTGATAACATCTGGAGAAGCCTCTGAATCCTGATGCCTCCGCATAGCTGAAAATTTGCCGGGTCCTCCCGAATTTTATGCACCACCCCTAGCTGCACCATACCCTGAGGGTGCTGAGGTGCCTCGAGCTGGAGGTGTTGTGGATTTAGTAGCTGTAGAATTAGCTGGCTCCGCCGTACCTCTGCCCATATTTCGGCGGGAAGAGCGGCAATCCCTCTGAATGCGATCCATCACACCGCACCCATAGCATATAGGTATGTCCATGAAGCCGGCCCCAAAGTGCATCCTCCCATACTTAGGGCATCAGAGCCTTCACTGCTGAAAACTTCTGTCGGGCCGACCCTGCTGGCGGGGTCCCCTGTTGCCCTGACTAGGTCCAGATGATTGTGCACTCATCAAAGACTGAGCAAATGATTGAGATGGTTCTGATGACCCTCCCTTGAATACCGACCTATCACTACCATGACTGGAAGAACCACCAAAGTTACCCGCGGAACGGGCCTTGTTGCTACTCTGATGCTCCATTCTATTCTTCAATTTGCGGGTCTCTGTGGCTTGAGAAAATGCCACCATCTTAACACAGTTCATATCGGAATTCAAGGCAGTTGTAGAATCCTCATTAATAACCAAGGGGCTAAGGCCTTGTACAAACTGGGGCACTCTAGCCTCTATAGTGGGCAACATGTAAATAGCATACTTGAACAGGTGCGCAAACTATATGATACTCCCACACATTCATACTACCGTGCTTCAGGGTTTCAAACCCAGCAGTACGGGCTGCCTTAGTTTTGGCAGGCAAGAAATGATCCATAAAGACATTTGTAAACTCACCCCACCTTGCCGGAGGGCTCCTCTCCTAATGATATTCCTCCCACAACTTAAACCAAGAATAGCCCACCCCTTTCAGGCGGTAGGAGGCCAACTCCACTCCCTCCATATCTGTAGCATGTATAATCCGGAGAGTCCTGTGCATCTCATCAATGAAGTCTTGGGGGTCGTCCTTGGGATTAGTACCCGTAAACACTAGAGGATCTAACTGAAGAAACTTGTTCACCCTGGAATTAGCAGATTCCCCTGGCTGACTGGAAGAAGTAGGCCCAACACTCTATCTCTGGGCCCGAGAAGCCACTATCTGTGCCAACATCTGTATGGCTCCCCTAAGATCAACATCAGAAACACCAAAATCGAAAGCTCGAGCTAGAGGTGGAATTGGAATATCAGTTAGAGAAACCGTTGCACCTTCAGTAGGTGTAAGGATAGGTGTGATCTGATTAGCCATGGTAGAATCAGGCAGTGTAGTAACTGGGGGAATACCCTCACCCCTCGTGTGCTCACCCGCATCATCAAATATAGGATCAACTGCCACTCCCGGGGTGACATTGGCTCCTTGGCCAGTTCTTGCATTCTTCTTAGGTGCCATGTACTGAAAATTAGAGCAATGCACGAGTTAAAGGAGGAACAATCTTACAATCAGCTTTATCGCACGATCGAGCACAGACACACACACACCCCTTCGTGATTCAAAGTGGACAAGTGATTTAATCATAGCACAACTTGTTTAACATTTCCAACACCCATACACAACCCACACTATGTCTACAGAGCCTCTAAAATACCAAAGAGTACAATAATAGTGTCGACAATAAAGCTCTGGCTATACCTCAAAATACGATAGCACATACGAAACAAAAGATGCACAACCTCAGAATGAGATGGGGCTCACCAAGTCAACTGAGAAGAATGAGCACTACTATCACTGGTCAATATCCTCCGCTGTGGAACCACCTGCATCCATTAAAGATGCAGTGCCCCCGGCAAAAGGGATGTTCGTACATGTCAAATAGTACTAGTATGAAAACCAAACACCAATGTAAGAACTAGGAAATACAATATGAATATGATGAACCATGACGACAATAGAATAGCATAGATATCATAGATCCTTTGTAACCGTTTTCACACAAAGAGGCTCCGCCGCCTCACCATAATGTATACAGGTGTAAGTGTAAATACAATACTAAAACTCTACTCAAGCGGCCCTGCCGCCTCACCCCCAATGTGTGCGGGTGGAGGTGTAAACACAATACCTATTTTCGCACAAAGTGCCCCCCGCCTCGCCCAAATATATGTGGGTGGTGGTGCAACAACAATACCAAAATCATACACAAAGCGGCATTGCCGCCTCACCCCAATATATGCAGGTGGAGGTGTAACCCCAATCACAATCTCTACACAATTTGGTATAATAGTTTTCCACATAAATCACGACTTGGGATCATAACACGTAGATACACAATCCATAGTCTGGAACACATCCTCAATTTATAATGCAATATAATAATAGTATTTGAAACACGAATTGAACGTATATCTTCGTCACAAAACTTATTCAGAATACTTGATTTGTAATAAATATCTTGGAACTTACAAGGATATTGCGGTTCCAATTCTTAAAGAGGAGTTTAGTCAGCATACCTCAATTGAGCTTTCTTAAACACTAAAATGTTTCAGAATTCTTAGCAACTTCAATATATTTTAGAAATATAACAAGTTGAATCAAAATTAGGAAGATGATCATGGTTCTAGCTCATTTGAGCATTTTATCAAACACTTGGTGCGCATTAAAGTTTTAAGGTCCTTTTATGGAGGGTTCCATCATCCCACAACCCATTCTTTACCATTTTTAGCTCACCATCTTTCTACTCCCTTTGACAATACATGCAAGCAAAATAAACAACTCCCACACCCAAGAATTGTCTTGCTAATTTCCCATTCTTAGACAAAATATGAAATTGAGGGCTAGTGAGTTTTCCTTGTTAATCTCCAAAGATTCGAGCAAAAATTGAAGGACAATTTGTTGAAGATCACTCTCTCACTCTAGGGCACTCTCTCACTCTCAAAATGTCAGATTTTAGCTCAAAAATGGTCCTTTGCGTGTATTTAACGAAGTAGGGTCGGGCTATAAAGACCCCAAAAATAAAGCTCCGGAAGAGGATATGTGGTCGCATATGCGACCGCAGAATGAATATGCGGTCTGCATATCGGCTACACAATTTGGCCATCGAAACTTGGAAAGAATTTGCTTGGGTCTACGGTCACTATGCGGCCAGCAGACCTGTTCTGCGGTCGCATTATGCACCGCAGAACTGGTCTGCGGTCGCATAATGCACCGCAGACTTTCGCCCAAACTGCCCCGCCCCTGCTTCACTTTGCGACCATTATGCGGTCCACAGAGTGATTCTGCGGCTGCATAGTGGGCCGCATAAATGCATTTTTCAACCCAAATATTTCCTTCACGTAAGCCCGGTTTGGCCCCATGAAACATTATTTTTCCTTTGCCAGATTTTATGGGGTCTTACAAGTTAGCATCATTAGCTGCAGTGTATGGTCTTGAAATACATCAAATAGACGTTAAGACGGCCATATTTAATAGAGATTTGGAGGAAGAAATTTACATGGAACAACCCAAAAGGTTTGTGGTTTTAGATGAAGAAAAGAAGGTACGTAGACTTGCTAAGTCTCTTTATGGACTAAAACAAGTATCCAAATAATGTCATGTGAAATTTGACCATACAATGTCATTAAATAGTTTTTAAGATTAATAAATGTGATTGTAACAACCACACCGGAAGTTTTGTATAATTGTGCTTATTTCCCCTTTTGATACTTCTCGTATGTGTAATTTAGGTTTCATAACTTGCGGAGTTGATTGGTTTCATTCCGGGAAGATTTCGGGTTGAAGCCTAAGTTAGAAATATTGGCCAAACTTTGACTTTTGCGAAAATAACCCCGTATTGGTGTTTTAATGGCTCTGATAGCTTCGTATCATAATTTTGGACTTGGGAGTATGCCCAAAATCGAATTCGGAAGTCCATAGGTTGATTTGTATTATTTTGCCAAAAAATAGCAATTTGAGGTTTAGAAGTTTGACCGTAGGTTGACTTTTGGCTATCGGGTACGGAAATTGTTTTTGAGACTTGGAATAGGTTTGTTATGCTATTTAGAACATATCTAAAATTTTGGTATCATTTGTAGTTGATTTGATAGGATTCAGGCGTTTAGTTGCAATTCTAGAAGTTCTTGAACTTTAATTTGAAATTCAGGTGTTTTGGTGTCTCATTCGTAATTCTAGATGTTAGTTTTTGTATTTTTATCGCGCGAGCGAGTTCGTATAATAATTTTAGACTTGTGTGGATGTTTGGTTTGGAGTCTCGAAGGCTTGGATGAGTTTCGGATGTGTCACGAAATGGTTTTGGACTGAAATTGATCTGTTGATGTGATGATACCTCTGGTGTTGCCTTTGCGAATACCAGTGTCACAATTGCGACATAGCAGGGGGATTACCGGTATCGCAATTGCGATGCCTCGGCCACAATTGCGAAGTTGACCTGGGCTGGGCTAGTTTATCATTTGCGATATATTTATCGCTTTTGCGAGGGAAGCAGGCTTCGCAATTGTGAAGCCCATGTCACAATTGCAACTTCCCACATAGGCTGTCAGTGCCACATTTGCAAGACTTCCTTTGCAATTGCGAGGATTCGCAATTGTCGCAATTTCGACGCCTGCAACTGAACAAAAGGTTAGAAAGTCGGGATTTCATATTATTTTATCATATCTTAGAACATAGGCTCGGTAGGAGGCGATTTGGAGAAGGAATGTTCACCTACAAACATTGGGTAAGTGATTCTAATCAATTTCCAACTATATTTCATGAATATATCTTAGATTTAATATCAAATTTATGTGAATAAAAGTGAAAATTCGAGGAATTTTGTCAAGTTTTGGAAAAATGAATAATTGAGGGCTATTAGTGTGATTTGAGGACTGGGAAGAGGGCTTTGAGTTGTTAATTGTTAATAATTGTGGGTGCTACGTACGCATGAATTACCTCGAGGTTGTACGAAGCTAAAATCATGTTATGTCCTGGTAGACATAGGGCTTTATTATGCAATAGTTGTACTATTTGAACCCAACTTGTTAGTTTAATTACTTGTATTAATAAATGAAACTTGATTGCAGATTATGTTAGACCGAGCTTCGTTACTTTGAGTTTTGGTGGAATATTTGATTATTAATAGAAAATTTATGTTCCTTTATGTGTTGTAAACGTATATTCCAAAGTCCGAAGAGTTTCCCCATTCATGTAGATCGGGCCAAACGTCTCGACAATATTTATATATAATTGGATGCATCCATGGATTGGGCCGTACGACCTCGGTAGTGTATGTACATGATTATTATGGATCGAGTCATACGACCTTAGCATAACTCGTGCGTGATGTCACTAGGAGTGTGATTGTACTTGATATTTCCTTCATGACTCGCGAATTAATATGTACTTGATGGTGCATATTTGTTGAAATTGGCATATGATATCTATGGGTTTTAAATTGATATTTTGTTAAGGAATCACTTATTTAATGCTTCTTATTCCATTACTACTGTTGTATTTCTTGTTATTTATTATTTCTTACACTTTATTTATTGACCTCTAGTAAGTGTCATGTCGACCGCCCGTCACTACTTCTTCAAGGTTAGACTAGACACTTACTTGGTACACGTTGTTTATGTACTCATGCTACGCTTCCGTACAAATTGTGGAGATACTGAGCATGTACATCTGGTATCCGATCAGGCGCGTATCCATACTATATAGAGGCCTAGTGGTGAGCTGCTATCCATGCTCCATTCTACAGCCCCGAAGTCTCCTCCTTGTTGTATTTACTATTTCTTTCTATTTAATTGTCACACCCCAACCTCGGGGAGCGCAACCAGTGCTAAACCAAGATACCCCGATCAAGCAAGCCTTCTAGATGCTTCCTACCCGACCTTACCCATGAACAAAGTGAGGATGTATTCCATTAATTAGACAAGGAGACGATTACATGAGAAATACCAAATTCATTACTATTAGTACATCATTCGAGAATTCCCAAAATAATACATTTTTCATTTATAGTTTACATGTGGAAACATGTAATACAAATACAACATCTTTAGCTTGACATTCCCAAAACCACAACACAACCCACACTATATCTACGGATCCTCTAATGGACATAAAAGAGTAACATGATAGTGCCGACAATAAGGCTCCGGCTATAATATAAGGACACCTTAAAACTTTAGGCTCTAATACCAGGCTTGTCATGCCCCAACATCGGGGAGCGCGACCGGCGCTCAACCAAGATACCCCGGTCAAGCAAGCCTTCTAGATGCGTCCTTCCCAACCTTACCCATGAACAAAGTGAGGATGTATTCCATTAATTAGACAAGGAGAATATTACCTGAGCAATACCAAAATCATTACCATTAGTACATCATTCAAGAATTCCCAAAATAATACATTTCACATTCATAGTTTACAGGTGGAAACATGTGATACAAATACAACATCTTTAGCTTGACTTTCCCAAAACCACAACACACCCCACACTATGTATGTGGAGCCTCTAAAGGACAAAAAAGAGTAACATGATAGTGCCGGAAACAAGGTTCCGGATATATCTCAAAACACTATACATATATGACAAAAGATACAAGACCCCGAAACGAATTGGGGCTCACCAAGTCAGTTGAGGGGAAAGGGTGTACCGCTATCACTGATCGATGTCGCTTGATGTGGAACCATCGCATCCATTAAAGATGCAGCGCCCCCGGCAAAAGGGCGTTAGTACATATGAAATAGTTCTAGTATGTAATACTAAACACCCTCTCAATAAATCGAGTAACAGTATGAGGAGGAACAACAAAGAATCATTGAAAGCCTCAAACAATATAAAAGCATCAAATTAGATGCAAGATCAGTTTCAAGTAAATTTCAATATTTTAGGTTGGGAGAACTTTAGCACCGATATACAGCCGTGCTTTTAGCATGGAGTTCGATCACGAATCGATCGGCTAAGCCGTCTCACCCCAAACACATCCAATCATAATACCACCGTACTTTTAGCGCAGGGTTCGATCTCAGCCCGATCGGCTAAGCTGTCTCACCCCGAGACATCCACGCTCAGCACTACTATGTGCGCGGCATGGCGTCCGATCTCAGCCCGATCGGCTAAGACATCTTACCATATGTGCCTTGTGAGTCGGCCTGCGATCCAAGGTTAAAAATAATATCATCCTAATTAAAGGGAATAATCTCAACACATCAATGTCCTCCCATATAAGGGGAACTATCTCAACTCATCAGCACATGGATTCACCCCTAAATCACACATACACCAGAACGTGTAGTTTTAGGGTTAGGTTGTTTCTACCTACCCTTCCTCGGTGACTAACGATACTCCCATTAATTTATTATATAAAAAAGTTACAATTCGTTTCATAGTTTTTCACACATTCTCTTCGTTATCATTGGCACTATTGACCACAAGTATAATTCTCATTCTTGGCACAAGGGCTACATTTTACATCTCACATTCAATTCTTTCACTTTGAAGCTTAATCATGGATTATCAACAACAAGAGCCTATGGAACCAAGACTTTTAACATGTATATGAGCAATATGAGTCTTAAGCACATTGAATTTTCTTTCACGATTTGGCACAATAACCTTTATTTGAAACACAAATTGAAGTTATAGCATTTTAACACACAAATCATACTTGAACACATTCCCGAAGGAGAGAATAATATGATAGAAGCAATTAAAACACATTTTGAGCATATAATTTCTGACACACTGCTTATTTGGAATAATCGGATTTATTAGGGCTAACTTGGAATGTGAGGAACAAGAACATGGGCCAATAACACTTGAGACTTACGAGTACATCATGGAATTTGATTCTTCAAGAGAAGTTTAGCCAATATACCTCACTTTGAGCTTTCTTTAAATTACTAAAATGTTTCGGAAATCCTAGCAGCTTAAATTTATTTAAAGGCATAAAACAATTGAACCATAATTAGGAGAAAGTTCATGGGTTCGGCTCATTTGAGCATTTCATCAACACTATGTGTGCATTATGATTTCAAGGTTCTTCTATGGTGGATTCCTTCATCCCACAACCCAATGTTCACCGATTTGAGCTCAACAACCTTCCTACAAACCTTGTTGGTATATGCATGCATAAATACCCCTCACATTCCCAAGAATCACACTCCCCACTACCCATCTTCTACCCCAAACTTGAGATTGAAGACTAGGGTATGGAACTTTACCGCTTTAGAAGACAACTAGCAAGTTTTCGTTGTTCAATTTCAAAGCTCGGGCAAGGAATGATGAACAAAACAACTTGGGGATTCCTCTTCTCTCTCTAAGGCACTCCCCTCTCTCTAAAATGGTAGTTTAGACCAACCAAAATAACCCCAAGGTCATTTTTATAAAACTGGATAGGGTGAAATTTTCACAAACTTAAACTTAAGAAATAGGGTCTGCGATCGCAGACCGGACCACAAAATGAATATGCGGTCCGCAAAGGGGACCGTAGAAATGGTCCCAAAAACTTGGCAAGCCTGGTCAGGTTTGCAGCTGTTATGCGGCCCATAGAACATGTATGCGATCGCATAACGCGCCGTGAAATCTCCCTCCAAAAATCTTCATGCTGATTGTACGACGGATTGGCTCAAGTTCCGTTGCACTCTTAGGCCAATCTGTGGTCCACGAAGAGGTTCTGCAATCGCATAGTGGACCGCCGAAATGCCATGTTCTGCAAAAACAATTTGCTTCAACTCCCTGACGTATTGTACAACCCCAAAAAGTTCATACAATCCTCAAACACGTTAGTCTACCTCGGCACCACAAAACCTCGGGTTCTAGTAATATTTTACGGGGCCTTAGCACTTTCATGGAGGCAATCTCTTTATTTCTCAGCGTTCAGACTTGCCTATCAAGAATGGAAATCGAAAAGGTCAATTCCTCATTAACCTCGAGAGTCTCAATTGGGACAATAAGCGACAGGTCTCCAATTACCTTCTTTAACATAGATACATGAGACACCGGGTGCACCAGCAAAATCTCCAGTGGTAGCTCAAGCCTGTAAGCCACTTGACCCACCCTCTGAATGATTCTATATGGCCCGGCATACCTTGTACTCAATTTCCCCTTTTTACCAAATTGCATTATACCTTTCATGGAGGAAACCTTAAAGAATACTCAATCATCCTTTTTGAATTCCAAATCCCTGTGACGCACATCCGAATAGGACTTCTGGCAACTCTGAGCAGTTTTTAGCCGTTCCTTAATGATCTTAAACTTTTCCATAGCCTGATGTACGAGGTCTGGCCTAATCAACTCTGCTTCCCTAGTCTCGAACCACCCAATGGGAGATCTACAGATCCTCACACGGTGCCATCTGAATGCTAGCATGATAAGTGTTGTTGTAGGCAAATTCTATTAGTGGCAAATGATCATCTCAGCTACCCTTGAAGTCAAGAACACAAACATGCAACATATCCTCGAGCGCCTGAATGGTTCACGTTGCCTGCCCATCAGTCTGTGGATGAAAGGTTGCACTAAGATTCACCTGAGTATCCAAACCCTACGGAAATTTCCTCCAAAAGTTAGTTGTGAACTATACCCTCGACGTGAGATGATAGAAACAAGAATGCCATGCAACCTGACTATTTGCTTGATATACAACTCAGCATATTGTTCTGTTGTATTGGTGGCCTTAACAGGTAAAAAGTGTGCCGATTTAGTGAGTCCATCCACAATTATCCAAATCGAGTCAAACTTGTGAGGAGTGCGAGGTAGTCCTACCACAAAGTCCATATTGATCATCTCCCATTTCCACATTGGAATTTCTATGTTCTGTGTCAACCCACCAGGCCTTTGGTGTTCGGCCTTCACTTGCTGAGAATTTGAGCATCTTGCTACAAAGTCCGCTACATTCCTCTTCATATCATTCCACCAGTAGACTTCCTTAATATCATGATATGTCTTTGTAGAGCCTGGGTACACGGAATACCTACAAGTGTGAGCCTCGATCATGATTCTTTCCCGGAGACCATCTACATTTGGAACACATAACCGCCCTTGGTACCTTAGTGTACCATAATCCATGCCAAGAGAAAAAGTCATAGTCTTATGTTTATGAATCCCCTCCTTCAACTGAACCAACAACGGAGTGTTGTATTGCTTCTCCTTGACCTCCACAACAAGCGATGATTCAGCCCTATTTTGCACAATCACCCCTCATTCACTAGAGTCCACAAGACGAATTCCCAAACTAGAAAACCGACAAACCTCCTTGGCCAATAGCCTTTGATATGCCTCCAAGTGAGCCAAACTACCCATGGATTTCTGGCTAAGAGCATTCGCGTCAATATTAGCTTTCCCCGGATGATATAGGATATCGATGTCGTAGTCTTTGAGTAACTCAAGCCTACTTCTCTGCCTCAGATTCAATTCTTTCTACTTGAAAATATATTGAAGGCTCTTATGATCTGTGAATATATCCACATAGACCCTATACAAATAATGACGCCAAATCTTCAATGCGAAAACCACCGATGCAAGCTCTAAGTCATGTATTAGATAGTTCTTTTCATGATTCTTGAGTTGACCTGAGACATAAGCGATCACCTTGCCATGTTACATCAATACACACCCAAGTCCGATCCTTGAAGAATCACAATATACCAAAAATCCATTTGTACCTTCTGGTAGGGTCAACACCGATGTCGTAGTCAATCTTCATTTCAACTCTTGGAAGCTCTTTTCACAAGCATCTAACCATTGGAGCTTAGCTGCCTTTTGCGTCAATTTAGTCAACGGAGAGGCAAGGTTAGAGAACCCCTCCACGAACTTCCTGTAATACCTAGCTAAGCCCAGAAAACTGTGAATCTCTGTTGGAGTTGTAGGTCTAGGCCAATTCTTCACAACTGCGATTTTCTGAGCATCAATCTTAATTCCTTCACTAGAGATGACGTAGTGCAAAAATATGAAGAAAAGATGCTCCATCTATAAGAGAAGAGGGTGGATGCGTCACATCCAACCTTGAAAAAAAGTCTATTTGGAGTACCCTTAGCAGTGAAGTCTTAAGAAGGCATCCACCTTAGCATCCACACCTGGGGTAGCAAAATTGAGGGAACAAAGGGTGAACGCGAAGCATCCACCCCATCATTCGATGCAGAGAAGTTCAAGCTGAGGCGGACATGAAGCATCCAACTCAGCATCAATCCTTGAAACTGATTCGTAAAAGGAAAAGGGAAACTTTGGCCCACGACTTTTGCATCTAATATATAAGCCAAAAATGCCTCTAAAGGTCATCGAACACACTTTTTGAAGGTGATTCGACCTAGGGAGAGCAAGGAGCCACCGTGGAGGCTGAATTTCATCTTCTTCCACCAAACTTAGTAATTTTTATGTTTCTTTGTATGATATGTTGTTTGGATACCATATCTATGTGGAGCTAAACTTCACGTTCTAGGGTTGTGGTTCTTTCATGACCATTGTTATTCGGATATTGATTTTGCTTTCTTGATTTATCATATTAGTTTATTTATGCAATCTTGCGCTTAATTATTTAATTACTTGATCACCAATTGAATACTATCTATGAATTTAGAATTGAACTCGAAAGTGAGAATTCTAGATTGCACATAGGATTGAGTAGAGCAAGTTCTTGAACCTGGGTATCGGGGAACATATTAATAGTTAGGATATACATATACCTAATTGCCTTGCTTGGTTGATATACAGAAATTTTAAAAGTGTTCTTGTTAGTTCTAATTCCATAGACATATATGTGTTAGGTTAGCTTGAGTAGGCGAGTACGAATTTGACAGATTCTTATGAGCAAAATTAATCCTGTCAACCAATAAACTAGATGAATTAGTTAGCCATTCAATTGAAGACTACAATAGGAATGTTAGATAGCCCATAACCCTAGATCGTTTTCATTACATTGATAACATAAAAATCTGCTCTTCTTTTGTTCAGAGTTCATTCTTTATTTTCTTTTTAGTTTAATTACTTTAGCATCACTACTTTTGGATTTAATCTTTGTTTAGATAATTAGTATAGTTTGATCTAGCTAATAGTTGATAATAAGTCCTCGTGGATTCGACAATCTATCTTATCACTTTATTACTTAATGACCGCATATACTTGCGTGTGCGTTTTACCGCAACAATCATCAAAATTCTTGACTCAAGCGAGAAAAAATTACACACGCATATACTCTGATTTTTCGAATTTCTTTACCTTCAAAAACTCAAGTAATATTAAACAAAACAAAATTAGGTTAGACAATGATGGTGTCGATATCTTTCATTTGGATATGATTATTAAACTAATACTTCACATGAACCTGCAGGAATACTTAATTACCTCAATTAGATTCACGCAACAACCCTATCCCGTGATTTAGAGGCTCCTAACTTCATTATGTATTTGCTTCTACCTTGTCCTGTATCTGTAGATTACCCTAATTTGGGCAAAAAAAATTTACTTAATCCTTTATAAAAAGTGATTCTTATTTCCTAGTGCATAATTAGTAGAGACAATAATTCAAATGGCGAACCTAATTTTGTTTCTCCACTTTTTCATGCTCACCTATTGAACAACTTGGGGAGTTTTTGGAGGGAGGAGCCGAGAGTCTATCGGAAACAGTTTCTCTATCCCAGAGTAGGGGTAAGGTCTGCGTACACGCTACCCTCCCCAGACCCACTAGTGAGATTATACTGGGTTGTTGTTGTCGTCGTCGTCTATTGAACAAAATCATTACGAAACAAGTAACCTATTAAAATTTGTAAGAAAACTGATGAGCTTCTTTTTCCATTTTACATGTCTTTCCATTTCATTCAAATGAAAAAGATGCACGACTAGATGATAATAAAGCAAGATCAAGCAGTCATTGTTCCAATAATTTGATTAAGTTTGTCTTGACATGGAGTTATGTTCAAAGAGTTCAAATTTGGAGTGCTCAGATGAACGCGTATAAGGGGAAATATCTTAACACCCATGTTATGAGAATTGAGAATTATGGAAAACATTTTTCTGTAGAGATACGGCCTTGGATCCCGGGAATTTCTAATAATAGTAGAGGCTAAAATAAGAGCTGTAAGCAATTAATTAAGTAATCTCAGCCAAATACAATTATAGCCATGCTTGCTTAACATTTTCAACACCACACAACTCATGCATTACCATTCAAGGATAAAAACAATTTTCAATAATTGAAGTTATATGGTTGGGTGTGCGAATAAAGTCTCAGATTGGTAGTTACAAATAAAAGAAAATTACATAAGGCAGTGTCGAGATACTCTAAATTGTGTGAGCCCTATTGATAAAAACAGTACAAGATCAGGCCAAAGGAGCAATATTTATCGCATCATGTTAAGATTATCTTTGAGCTGGCTTAATATCCGAACCTATAGTGGTGTGATCGTATGGGGCTCGGTTTGATTGCTTTCCCGGAGCTTCGAGACGTACACACAAAAAGAAGCTTGTTTGTGGGCTTCAGAAAGTATCAATACTTGGACAATGTGGGTGGGGTACACAGTGTTGATGATGAACTTAATCCCAGAGGCTTGGTGATGAGTCATATGGAACTTAATTAGTTCGAGGGGAAGTTTATTAGATTTGCGAACAAAGTCTCGTTTAGTAACTGGAAAAAAAAAACAAAAGAAATATTCTTATGGTATGAGATATTTTAGGAAAAATTATGCGGGCTTGAACTAAATCGGACAATTTTACACTATGTTGATTAATTCAAGACTATCTTCGGAGGGAATTATTTACTACAAATATATGCTAATAGTAGCTTCAATTAGTTGCTACGTCTATAATTGTTTATGTGCAGCGGTCAGCCTTGTTACAAGTATAAATAGACACCGTTACTACTACAATTCAACATCCTCTTCAGAATTAAACTCCTTTTCTCATTAGTAGGCAGCAAATATTTCAACTTTAACATTGTTGACATGGCTTTCAAAGCTCAGGCCTCAGTCACCCTTTTCCTGTCACTGAATCTCCTCTTCTTTGCTCTTGTTACTGGAAACCATTGTGACACTTGCCATAACACTGGTGTTGGAGATTCTGGAAAAGGCAGTGGTGCTGGCAATGGCGGTGGAGCTGGAAATGGGCAAGGCAGGTGCCCGAGAGATGCTCTGAAGTTGGGTGTATGTGCAAACATAGTTGGTGGATTGGTGGGAGCGATAGTGGGTTCTCCTCCAACTTTTCCGTGCTGCAGCGTGATCGCGGGGCTGGCGGATTTAGAGGCGGCAGTTTGTTTGTGCACAGCCATAAGAGCAAATGTGCTGGGAATAAATCTGAACGTGCCTCTCCCTTAGCCTCGTTCTCAACAAGTGTCACTACAAAATAAAAAAACTGTCAAAAAGCGTCTAGAATAATCGACTGAAATAGATCGGGATAGAATAAAAACCGACCAATTTATGACCGTTTTCAATTCGTCGAAAAAAGAATGGTCGCAATTGGGGAGCGACCGCAGTCGGTCGGTAATTGTCAACACACTTTAACCAAGTTATGTGACACAAAATAATCTTACCGACCGAATTTGGTCGGTATTTTTGAAAATAGTTTTAATTATTTTTAAATTACCAACCGACGTCGGTCAGAATTTTAATTATTTATTTTTTTAAATTGTTCAATTCCGACCGATTTTGGTCGGAATTATTAAAATATTTAAAATTTAAAATAAAAAATTCCGACCGCAGTCGGTCGGTATTATTAAAATATTTAATATTTAAAATAAAAAATTTCGACCGAAGTTAGTCGGTAAATTTAAATTTCTGGTAAATCAAATGAACATTTCCGACTTCGGTCAGTAGGCGGTCGATTTTCTGGGTATTTGTTTGGCAGAATACAACTGTTTTACAGCTGCACCACCTACCAACAACCAATCACCTATAATGGCATCATTACATTGTTGTCATTCAACCAATAACAATAACAATAACAACAATAACAACAACAATAACAACAATAATAATAACAATAACAACAACAATAACAACTATCAAAACTATATTATTAACAAAACATCATCTCCATCTCCACTAAACTATATTAACAAAACATCATACCCAGCCACAAAACGTTTCACAAGTTAAAAGTTCAAACATCATTCAATGAGTGTTTTGTACTAAATCATCGCCATCCCCACTACTAGAACCTTCATCGACGGCATGGTTCGAAGGATCACGACAAGAAGGAGACACATCTGGGGAAGGCTCACAAGACTGGGGAATGGGAAAAGCACCACTAGCAAGAAGATTGGTCAACTGACCTCGAGGGACATTAAATTGTTGGTCCCTCTTTTTTAGCTGTACTTGAGGGGTATCAAATTGTTTATCTCTCTTTTATTCTATAGTCTTTGTCTCTTCAAGCTCTACTTTCAGTTTTGCGATCCGTCCCTTTACCTTGCAATCCAGCCTTGTAGTGCCAAAATGATTTCTCTAGAAGGGCGTATGCTATCCCCGTTTTAGGACCACCGACAACATCCAATTATATCTTCTACGCTTCTTCGTCTGAAAGGAGTGGTCGCTCGCCTTGCTCATTCGGTGGCAAGCTCTAAGTGTACTCCTCCAAATTAGTCTTGTAGAGACTCTTTATTTAGAAGATAGAAAATTATTAATTATATAATATTATAAACACTAATTTCAAGTTATAGTTGTTATGAAACTTACATATTTAGACTTCGCCCGGTCCTCGACCCATCCAGTTGGATCTTTTGGTGCCTTCTTCTTCCGGATATGAGTCTCTATGAAGAACTCATCATGAGTCATCTTCCTCCCATATTTTCTTTTCTACGAATATAATAAAACATGCTAACTAAATTAAAATATATAAATATAGTTCAATAAAAATAGAATTAAATATTTTAAGGAATTACCAGTAGTCTCCTTGCAGTCCCCATGCTCCTTGCACCCACACAGTGCAAGGAGCAACCCTTCTCAGTTGCTTGAGCCTTCTTTCCCTGTTCACTCCTCTTCTTGAATTTCTCAGTAGTCCACTGCCTTAACAAATCCTCCCATATGAGCAGTAGAACCCATGAAGGTTTCTTGCTCTTCTTCCAAGCAGAACAGAAGGAATCAGATAGTCTCTTACGGCATTTGAACTCTAAATTTGCAAGAATGTCACAGTTATTTTGGTCCTCCCAGGCACACTTAGTTTGCAAATGAAGTGTGTAGCATTAGATGAATTATTGTTAGTAAAATGCTTAAATAGATAAAAATTGTATTAAAACCTTAAATTGGTTGAAAATTTACTCCACGAGCTCCGGTGGAAATGTACTCCAAGTCGCATAGGGAGCATCATACAAACGGACAAGAGCTTCAGTGATTATCTTTGTAGTTCGATGACTAGGTATGAACCTGAAATATAGCAATTACATTAAATAAACAAGACTAGCTAGTATAATTTAGAAAAAATAAAAAGTAATAAATAAATCTTACCCATTGCCTTTAGGCCTGATAATTATCTTATGATAATGATCATACCGCACTTCCTCTAGATCATCATCCTCCGATGAATCTGAAGTGGGCGTAGAAGGGGAGGCATCTAGCTCAGTGCTACTATCCCGAAGGCGAAGTCTAGAAATGCTAGGAGATGAACTCGGTGGAGAGGGATACGGGGTCGCTCATGAAGATGGATGTGATCTAGACACCTGCTGCGATCCAGACCACTGATGCGATCCGGGTGGCTGAAATCTAGATGGATGCGATCCAGCTGGTGGTGAAGCAAATGGAGCAGAAGACGGACGTATCACTACATGGCCCTGTGACTACTGACTCGATGGACCTATGTAACTATATGCATGATCATATGGAGGAAGCGGGGTCATCTAGTTAACTCATAAGGCTAATGAAAGAATCCATTCCCGCTTGAGAAATATTGGTATCTGATTTGATACTTAATAATCTAACCGCAACAGACAACTGAGAATGCATACACCCTTCCCTTAGTGGACGACTAGCGGCCTCTAACTATTCATAAAAATGTTTTGCTTCTTCATTATGAGGTTGTTCAACACTTTCATGGGTTTCAAAATCGAAGTGCATCCCAAAACTATCCGCAACCATTTAATGGTATCTAGGATGTTGAACGCTATTCTCCACCGACCTACTACTTTCACCAGCAATTACGTTATGAAATACACCGATTGTACCATCAACTTCTCCATGACTAGTCCACACAAAATAATTATCTATAAATCCCTTTCTATAAAGATGAGTCGTAACATCCTCCGAACCCAAAATATTCAAACACTTACACTTCGTACAAGTACACCTAATCATCCTCCAATCCGAAACGGTTCAAGTGACATTGCATGCCTAATAAATTCCTTAACCCTTTCTATAAATTCCTCCCTAAACAACTGACGATTAGGATAATTCAAATTATATATCCAACTACGATATTGTATCTATATAAAGAACAAATAAATTACTGTCACGGTCCAAAATCAACCTAGTCGTGATAGAACCTAACCCAACTCGTCAGGTAAGTCAATTAACAATTATCCAATTTAAATAAGATTTATTAAGAGAAGATATTATAATAAAACTGCTTTTATACAAGAATTCCCAAGGATTGGTAGTAAAAATCATAAGTTTTTAAGATTTAGAATTTACAAAGCCTGTATGAAATAAAGTACATCATCTGTTTGAAATTTACATGAAGAGATTTAAATTCTAAAGCTACCAAGATCAAGAGGCAGCTACGGCCGGAATGCAGGTACATCTTCAAATCCAGCTCCCGCCATGCACAGTAACATCAACATCTAACATCTGCATGCAATGTGCAGAAGTGTAGTATGAGTACAACCGACCCCATGTACTCAATAAGTAACAAACCTAGCCTTAGGTTGAAAGTAGTGACAAGATGGAACAAAGGTCGGAGTCCAACACCAATAGCCAACAAAAGTTCATAACAACATAATAAAAGTGATAAAAGAAGTAACTCAGAGATATAGTGCTCAACTCGTTCACAGTTCCGGAAACTGGGCATGCTTTTCAAGTATGTCTATGAAAACCCAAATATTTTACCGAAATCACAAAAATATGAGTACGTTTGTAAAACTATAATTTTTCCCAAAACTTTCAACATGTAAATTTTTCATTTTCAAATGGATGCCTACATGTCAATGTGTATGTGAAGTCATGAATGACACAATGTCGTATAGTATGAGGAAGATGCATCTCTATGCCTGTATGTCAAGTGTGCATGTCGAATGCAATGTAACTCAATGATAAATCCATATGCATACTCTCAGAGTATCAATTCACTCAGACCTTCCAGTCACTCGGTCCTCACAGTCACTCAGTCCTCCCAATCACTCGGCACTCACACTCACACTCAGTAGGTACCTGCGCTCACTGGAGGTGTATACAGACTCCGGAGGGGATCCTTTAGCCCAGGCGCTATAACAAGCCAATCATGGCATAAATCAATAAAACATGTTGCGGTGTGCAGCCCTATCCCATCATAAAACAATAATACCTTTTGTGGCGTGCATCCCGATCCCATCAATATCCTCACCATCAGGCCCTCGGCCTTACTCAGTCATCAATCTCTCCAGTCTCCCGGGCTTACAATGTCATAAAAAGCAGCCCAAAATGATGATATGATGTATCAATAAAAGGTAACAACGACTGAGATATGATATGCAAATTAATGCGTATGACTGAGCATGTAATGGCAATGAAAGCAAATAACTCAACAATAGAAATGACTTCAGTGGGTCCCAACAGGATAAGCATATAGTCTAGTCATGGTTTCTAACACGGATCATAGCTCAATTACTCTCGCACGTAGAGATTTCATAGATACAAATAAGATTACGTAACTACAAGAGTCATAATTCACATGGTTCACGCCCATACGCCCGTCACCTAGCAGGTGCGCCACCTCAACACCAAACACATATCACGTATATTCAGGGGTTCATACCCTCAGCACCAAGTTTAGAAGTGTTACTTACCTCGAACAAGCCAAGCGATGCTCCAAAAATGTCATCCCACGCGTACCGACCTTCAAACGGCTCGAAACTAGCCAAAAGCAACTCAATTACATCAAATAAAGCCAAAGAAACGAAGTCAATCGACAAAGGTCGAATCTTTAATCAAACCCCAAAATCAACCCAAAAGTCCAATCCGGGACCGCGCCTTGAAACTTGACGAAACTTATAAAATCCAAAAACTAATTCAATTTTGAGTTTAACAATACTTGTTTCACTCAAATCCGACTCTGAATCGATATTCAAAACTCAAAAACTCACTCTATGAAGCTGTAGGCTAAAACCTCCAATTTCCCTTTATAATTCATAATCCAATTATCAAAAACGAAGAGAGAATCATGAAATAAAATCACGACTGAGTGAAGAATGCTTACCCCTAGTCACATGGTAAACATCTCTTCAAGAATCGCCTCAATACGAGCCCCCAATCTCAAAATATGATAAAAGAACCAAATCCTCGAAATATATAGAATCTGCCAAGCAATTTCACATTTGCGAACCAATTTTTGCTTTAGCGGACTCGCACATGTGGCCTAGCGTCCGCTTCTAAGAATAGGCCCAAACTCAGCGGCCATCGCTTTTGCGATCGTTTTCCCGCTTCCGTGGTCGCGCTTCGGCACAAACATGCCCGCATCTGCGATCCCTCGAAAGCAGTCCAATTTCTCTCCTGCGATGAAGTCTCCGCATTTGCGCCTTCGCAGATGCGATGCAAGCTACACATATGCAGACTCCTACCCAGTAGTGCTCTTCGCTTCTGCGCTCATGGGCTCGCTTCTGCGACCATCGCACCTGCACAATACCAGCGCAGGTGCGGAACACCAGAACCAGTAGCCTAGCCAAAATTGAACTTAATCCAAAACTTATCCGAACCTAGTCCGAAGCTTACCCGAGCCTCTCGGGACCCCGTCCGAATATACCAACAAGTTTCATAACATCGCACTGACCAACGCGAGGCCTCAAATCACACATAACAACATCGAAACGACGAATCGCACCTCAATTCAAACTTAATGAACATTAAATATTTCAACTTCCACAACTCGCGCCGAAACATATCAAATTAACTCGGAATGAACTCAAAATTTGAACACAAGTCTCAAATAACATAACAAAGCTATTTCAATTCTCGGAACCACAATCCGAATTCGATATCCAAAAAGTCAAGTCCCATTCAAATTTATGAGCTTTCCAAACCTTCGAATTTCTAACTTTCGCCAATTAGTACCGAATCCTTCTAGAAATATCTAAATGCAAATCCGAGACCAAGTCCAAAATTATCATCCGGACCTAACAGAGCCCTCAAAACTTCGTTCCAGGGTCAAATTCATAAAAGTCAAACTTGGTCAACTCTTTCAACTTAAAGGTTAAATCATGAAATTCATTCATCCAAATCGATTCTGAATAACCTGAAAACTAAAACCGACGATTCACATAAGTCATAATACATCATACGGAGCTACTCATTCCCTCAAACCACCGAGCGAAGTGCAAATTCTTAAAACAACTGGTCGGGTCGTTATATCCTCCCCCACTAAAACATACGTTCATCCTCGAACGTGCCAAGATTTGTTTCAAAAGCCATAAAACCGTTGTGTATCCTTACCATGAACATACCCTGGGTGATCCCACATCACCCTATCCCATATAGGTCCGAAAACACAACATACTGAAGATCATTACTCCAACCTTAACTTGTAAGCCACATAACCCAATTTCCAACATTCGAAATTTCCGACAAGACCCGAACCTCGCATCTACACATTGTATAAGTCTGAACATGGTATATCAAGCCATAACATAACCATAACCCAATATATACTTACATGACATACCATACGACTCACATACTCATAGCAAATTTCTGAAATAGTACTTCTCAAAGCAACCCAATACCGGTAATAACCTCATATCAAACACAATCTCATTCTAAAACTTTCGTACACTACTGATAATGAAAGAAACACACAGAACTCATAACCATTTATCAAATCAACAAGTCATGGATCTCTCTCTTGTTCGACAGGAACCAAAGCCAAGTCCTAAGTTGACTTCCTATATTATTCTTCCAAATATACCGTAATCAAATCCGATAATATCCATCCTAGATCCAATGACCTTACCTCATCAAGCACAACTATTCCATTGACATGCCACACCAATACTACTTAGAATCACAACCTGTGCAATCCGTGCACCAATAAGCAATAATTAAAATGTACCCAAAAATGGAAAATGACTCAAAGGAGAGAACCATCCCGCAAGTTCAACAAGTCTGATCCTTGAAGAATCATAATATATCACAATATACCAAAATTCCATTTGTACCTTCTGGTAGGGTCAACACCGGCGCCGTAGTCAATCTTCATTTCAACTCTTGGAAGCTCTTTTCACAAGCATCTAACCATTGGAACTTAGTTGCCTTCTGCATTAATTTAGTCAACGAAGAGGAAAGGGGAGAGAACCCCTCCACGAACTTCCTGTAATATCCAGCTAAGCCCAGAAAACTGCGAATCTTTGTTGGAATTGTAGGTCTAGGCCAATTCTTCACAACTGCAATTTTCTGAGCATCAATCTTAATTCCTTCACTAGAGATGACGTGATCCAAGAATGTGACAGATTCAAGCCAAATTCACACTTCAAAAACTTTGCCTACTACTTGTGTTGATATAGAGTCTGCAAAACTGCCCTGAGATGATCGGCATGGTCCTCTCGACTTCATGGATATACAAGAATATGGTCAATAAACACTATCAAAAAGGAGTCAAGAAAAGTCTTGAAGACTTGATTCATAAGGTTCATGAAAGCTGTCGGGGCATTTGTTAGCCCAAAAGACATCACCAGAAATTCAAAGTGCCCATACCGGGTCCTGCAAGTTATTTTTAGAATATCCTGCTCCCTGATCTTCAATTGGTGATACCAGGATCTTAAATCAAATTTGGAGAAATACTTAGCACCATGCAATTGATCAAACAAGTCATCTATCCTTGGCAGTGGGTACTTATTCTCGATCGTGACGTTGTTGAGCTACCGATAGTCAATACAAATTCTCAGTGACCCATCTTTCTTCCTTACAAAGAGAACCGGTGTTCCTTAAGGCGACATACTCGGCCGGATGAAAACCTTCTCTAACAAATCCTTCAATTTCTCATTTAGTTCCTTCAATTCTGTCGGTGCCATTCTGTAGGGTGGAATAGATATAGGTTGCGTGCCTTGAATCACATCAATCCCGAATTCAATCTCCCAATCTAGTAGGATCACAGGGAGTTCATCAGGAAATACCTCTAGAATTTCATTCACAACGGGAACACACTCAAGTGTATGTGCCTCAGCATTGGTGTTCGTAACCTGGACCAAATGATAAATACACCCCTTGTTGATCAACTTTGTGGCCTTAAGATAGGAAATAAACCTACCCTTAAGCACCACATCATCCCCCTTACATTCAATAACTGGCTCATTTGGAAATTCAAACCTTACGATTCTAGTTCGGCAATCAAGCTTAGCAAAAGATGAATAAAGCTAGTCCATCCATATTATTACATCAAAATTAATCATCTGTAATTGAATGAGATCATCCATGGTGTCCCTACCACACATCGTGACAACACAGTTCTTATAAACCCGTGCGGCCATAATAGACTCACCAACCGGAGTAGATACAGATAAAGGCTCATGAAGATGTTCCGGTTCTATCCCAAATTCCATAGCAACATAAGGAGTGAAATATGACAAAGTGGAACCGGGATCAATAAGAGCATATACATCATGATATTGGACAATCAATATACATGTGATAATATCTGGAGAAGCCTCTAAACTCTGGAAACCCCTCATAGCATAAAAATGATTGGGTCCTCCCGAACTTTGTGCACCACCCCTAGTTGTACCATGCCCTGCGGATGCTGTAGTGCCTCAAGCCGGAGGAGGTGTTGTGGATGAAGTAGCTGCAGAACTGGCTAACTGCGTCGTTCCCCTGCCGATGCTCTAACGGGATGAACGACAATCCCTCTAATGTGACCCCTAACACCGCACCCATAGCATATGGGAAGATCCATAAAGCAGAACCCAAAGTGCATCTTCCCACATCTAGGGCATGGGGGCCTCAGTTGCTGTTGGAATCTCCCACAAGGCCAACCCTGCTGGTAGGATCCCCTGCTGGGTACCTGGTCTGAAATGGCGCCATTGCTACTGACTAGGTCTTGATGGCGGTGCACTGACTGAAGACTGAGCAAAGGACAGGGATGGCCTTGATGGCTCTCCCTTAATTGATGACCTACCACCACCACCGACACCGGAAGAACCACCAAAGTTGCCCGTGGACCGGGCCTTATTGCTATCCTCTCGCACCATTTTATTCTTCAATTTGTTGGTCTCTATGGCTTGAGAAAATGCTACAATCTTCCCATAGTTCATATCAGAGTTTAAGGCAGTTGTAGCGGCCTCATTAATTACCAATGGATGAGACCCTGCACAAATCGGCTCACTCTAGCCTCCATAGTGGGCAACATGTAAATTTCATACTTGGACAGGCACAAAAATCTCATATGGTACTCCCACATACTTATACTACCCTGCCTCAAGCTCTTAAACTCAGTTGTACGGACTGCCTTAGTCTCGGCAGGCAAGAAATGATCAATGAAAGCATTGGCAAACTCACTCTACCTTGCCGGTGGGCTCCCCTCCTCACAGGACTCCCCCCACATCTCAAAACAAGAATATGCCACTTCTTTCAGGTGGTAGGAGGCCAACTCCACTGCCTCCATCTCCATAGCATGCATAACTCGGAGAGTCTTGTGCATCTCATTAATGAAGTGTTGGGGCTCCTCCTCGGGATTGGTACCCATGAACACTGGAGGATCTAATTGAAGAAACATATTCACCCTCAAACAAGCAGAATCCACTTGCTTGCTAGAAGAAGTAGGTGCAATATTCGATCTTTGGGCCTGGGTAGCCACTATTTGAGCCAACATCTGAACGGCTCCCCTAAGGTCCCCATTAGAAACACTAGGACCAAAAACTGAGGCTGGAGGTGGGGCTGGGATATCAGTTAGAGGAATCATTACACCCTTAATAGGTGTAGGAATTGGTGCAGTTTGCGAAGGAGTAGTAGAATCCGGATGTGTAGTAGTTAGGGGAATATCCTCACCCCTCAGGTGCTCACCTGCATCATTAGATATAGAATCAATTGCCATTTCTGGGCTGGTATGGGCACTTTGGCCAGTTCTTGCTTTCTTCCTAGGCGCCATATACTGAAAATTAAAACAACACACGAGTTAAAGGAGGAACAGGCATACAGTTAGCTCTACCGCACGATCTAGATCATCAAAGAAGGGTGACATTCCTAAATGTCCAAGTAGCCTCATAGTTATTGATGTGGTCGACAACACACCGATAAGAAGGACACTACTAGACACGGCTCTGAGACATCCAAGGATACCTTAAAACCTTAGGATCTAATACCAGACTTGTCACGCCCCAACATCGGGGAGCCCGACCGGCGCTCAATCAAGATACCCCAGTCAAGCAAGCCTTCTAGATGCTTCCTACCCGACCTTACCCATAAAAAAATGCGGATGTATTCCATTAATTAGACAAGGAGAAAATTACATGAGCAATAAGAAAATCATTACCATTAGTACATTATTCAAGAATTCCCAAAATAATATATTTCGCATTCATAGTTTACAGGTGGAAATATGTGATACAAATACAACATCTTTAGCTTGACTTTCCCAAAACCACAACACACCCCACACTATGTTTGTGGAGCCTCTAATGGACAAAAAAGAGTAACATGATAATGCCGGCAACAAGGCTCCGGCTATACCTCAAAAAACTATACATAGATGACAAAAGATACAAGACCCTAAAATGATTTGGGGCTCAACTAATCAGCTGAGGGGAAAGGGTGTACCGCTATCACTGATCAATGTCACCAGCTGTGGAACCACCTGCATCCATTAAAGATGATGTGCCCCCGGAAAAAAAGACATTAGTACATAAGGAATAGTAGTAGTATGTAAGACTAAACACCCTCTTAATGAATCGAATAAGACTACAAGGAGAAACAACAAAGAATTAATGAAAGCCTCAAACAATATAAAAATATCAAATTGGGAGCAAGATAAGTTTCAAGTAAATTTTAATATTTTAGGTTGGGAGATCTTTAGCAGCGATATACCACTGTGATTTTAGTACAAAGTCCGATCACCACCCGATCAGCTAAGTCATCTCACCCCAAAGGCATACAATCATAATACCACCGTGCTTTTAACACGGAGTTCGATCGGCTAAGCAGTCTCACCTCAAGACATCCACCCACAACACCACAATGTGCGCGACATGACGTCCGATCTTAGGATGATCGGCTAAGCCGTCTCCCCACATGTGTTGTGTGAGTCGACATCTGATCCAAGGTTAAGAACAATCTCTGCCCAATTAAGGGGAATAATAGCAACATATCAATCCCATCCCATATGAGGGGAAAACTCTCAACTCATCACTACGGGGATTCACTCATCAATCACACCTACACTGGCACGTGTAGTTTCGGGGTTAGGTTATTTCAACCTTCCCTTCCTCAGTGACTAACGATACTCCTATTAATTTATTATATAAAGAAGTTACAGTTCATTTCATAGTATTACAGACACTCTCTTCCTTTTCGTTGGCACTATTGGCCACAAGTATAATTCTCATTCTTGGCAGGAGGGCCACATTTTACATCTCATAGTCACTCCTTTCACTTTCAAGCTTCATAATGGATTATCAACAACATGAGAATATGGAACCAAGACTTTGAACATGTTATATGAGCAATATGTCTTAAGCACATTGAATTTTCTTTCATGATTTGGCACAATAACCTTTATTTGAAACACAAATTGAAATTATAGCATTTTAACACACAAATCTACTTGAACACATTCCCGAAGTAGAGCATAATGTGATAGAAGCATTTGAAACACATTTTGAGCATATAATTTCCAACACAATGCTTATTTGGAATTATCGGATTTATTAGGGATAACTCGGAATGTGAGGAATAAGAACATGGGCCAATCACACTTGAGACTTACGTGTATATCATGGAATTCGATTCTACAAGAGATGTTTAGCCAACATACCTCGCTTTGAGCTTCCTTTAAATTACTACAATATTTCAGAAATCCTAGCAACTTCAATCTATTTAAAGGCATAACAAAATTGAACTATAATTAGGAGGAAGTTCAAGGGTTCAGCTCATTTGAGCATTTCATCAACACTATGTTTGCATTATGATTTCAAGGTTCTTCTCTTTTGGATTCCTTCATCCCACAACCCAATGTTCACCCATTTGAGCTCAACAACCTTCCCACAAACCTTTTTGGTATATGCATGCATAAATAACACTCCCATAACTAAGAATCACACTCCCCACTACCCATCGTCTATCCCAAACTCAAAATTGAAGACTAAGATATGGAACCTTACCTCTTTAGAAGACAACTGGTAAGTTTACCTTGTTGAATTTCAAAGCTCGGGCGAGGATTGATGAATAAACACTTGGGGCTTCCTCTTCTCTCTCTAAAGCACTCCGCTCTCTCTAAAATGGCAGTTTAGACCGGCCAAATAACCCCAAGTTCAGTTTTATAAAAGTGAGATCAGGTAAAATTTTCTAAACTTAAACTTACGAAATCGGGTTTGCGATCACAGATCGGACCGCAAAACTAGTATGCGGTCCGCGAAGGTGACCGCAAAAATAGTTTCCAAAACTGGGGAGGCCTAGTCAGGTCTGCAACCATTATGCGGACCGCAAAACGATTATGCGATCGCATAACGCGCCACAAAATCTCCCTCCAGAAATCTTCATGGTGGTTTTGCGACAGATTGTGTGGCCCGCAAAACGATTATGTAGCCATATACTTGACCGCAAAATGATCTTCAAATATTGGCTCAAGTTTAGTTGCACTCAGCGGCCGATCTGCAGTCCGCGAAGAGGTTCTGCGGTCACATAGTGGACCGTAGAAAGTCCATGTTCTGCAAACAATGTTTCCTTCAACTCCCCCATGTACTGTACAACCAAAAAACGTACGTACAATCCTCAAATACGTTAGCCTACCTCGGCACCAAAAAACTCCGGGTTCTAATAAAGTTTTATATGCCTTACATTTTTTTATGAACAATAATTGTAGGGAGTTTTGTATATTCTACTAGATTGCTCGTGCACTTGTGACAACGGGTTTTGGAAATTTTTAGTAGATATTTATGATTTTTTCCTATTAATATCACTATTCCACTCTTATGTTTTATTTCATGCTTTATATTACATAGTCACTTATTCTTAGCTTCTTTATTAAATAAAATCCATGACTTTAAAAATAAATAAAATGAATAATTAAATGGATAGTTCACTGTTGGCTTGTCTAACGGCGACGTTGAGCGCCATTATACCCTATAGCGAGCATTGGGTCGTGACAACTTGCTATTAGAACACAAGGTTCACATAGGTCTCACAAATAATGAGCAGGCATAATAGTCTTGCGGATTGGTGCGGAGACGTCTGTACCTATCTTTGAGAGGCTATAGGGTGTGACGAAACTTCTCTTTATTCATCTCTTATCGTGTAGTTGATGTTGTGCTCAGTATCTTTCTCTTATTCTCTCACATATGATGAGAACGCGCGCGACATGTCTACCCGGCAGTAGAGGTCCTACTCCCCCTAGTGCTAGAGTTCGAGGTAGGGGGCGGGGGAGGGCTCCACCTCCTATTAAAAGATGAGGGCATCCTATTGTTTCCCACATTGTACCACCAATGGATTCAGTGGAGAATCCTGTGATTGAGGAGCAGGATGAGGCGCCCGCAGCTAAGTCGGCCCCGGTAGATTTCATGGTTGCATCGGGATTTCAGGAAGTGATGGGCCGTATGTTGCGGTTAATGGATTCTATGACGCATGCTGGTTTATTTCTAGTGTACCCAGCCACATCTCAAGTGGGAGAGGGAACACAGACCCCTACTGCTCAGGCTCCAGGGCACACTACTTCCGTTTATCAGACCCCAAGTGCACTACCTGCAGGTGGGGCCCAGCCAGTTGCAGCTGTTATGCAAGAGCCCAGACCAGCCGTGACCATTGACCAGCAGAAGCGGCTTGACAGATGGACTAGACTGCATTCTCCTATCTTAGGCGGTGAGTGACATGAATACCCACAGGACTTTGTGGATCGTTGCAGGGACATGCTGCACAACATGGGACTTTGGTGGCAGTCCTATCTTTGAAGCAGGCCAGCAGGTTCACCTCCCTTGACTTGGGACCAGCTCACACACCTCTTTCTAGAGAGGTATATTCCACTCTCTCAAAGGGAAGATCTACGAGGTCAGATGAGCGGCTCTAGCAGGGTAAGATATTTATGTTTGATTATAAGGTGAGATTCTCTAAGTTGTCTCGCCATGCACTTATGATACTCCCTACCAATGTTGAGAGTGTGAGGAGGTTTATTGCGGGCTTGCACTGTGGTATCTAGGTTACTATGGACCGTGAGGTTGAGATGGGAACTCTTTACGAGCAGGTTATGGAGATAGCTCGAACGATCGAGGGTATCCGTAGCCAGGGCTGATTGTATATGATGGGGGAGAATAGGCCTTGTCATTTGGGAGGATTTAGTTGTTCCCCGTCTGGGGGGAGAGGTCAGTTCATGAGGGGTCAGTCTAGTAGGCCCATATATTCATCACCACTGCCTGCTCGGAGTGCCCCGGTACGGCCCTACTTCAGCGCCATTCTAGAGAGCTCCTACCGTCCACAGGCCATTCAGGGTTCTTCCAGTGAGTCTTCAGGATTAGACCCAGGTCTAGCCATCTTCTGCACTGAGAGGTTTCTACGAGTGCAGGGAGCTTGGTCATATGAGGAGAGTTTTCCCCAAGTTTCGGGTCAAGGCAGTACAGCAGGGCCATCATCCCACGATCACTGCACTAGCAGCCGCACCGCCTGCTCGGCTGGCCAAAGGCGTAGGTATGATGGGCAGGGGAGCCCTAGAGGTGTAGGCCAACCAAGTGGTGCTCCGGCTAGGTTCTATTCCTTTCCAGCCGGACCAGATGCAGTAGCCTCAGATGCCGTGATCATAGTATTATTTCTGTATGTAGTAGGGATGCTTCAGACTAGTGGGTGATTCTTTTGTTATGGATCTGGTTTACCGGTCTAGTGTAGTGACTTTTGTGGCTATAAGACTAGAGATGATCTTTTATTGCTAGATATGAATGGCTTTGAGGTCATCCTGGGTATGGAATAGTTGTCTCCATACCATGGCGTTCTTGATTGCCATGAAAAGACTATTACTTTGACGATGCTAGAGTTGCCGATATTGGATTGGAGGGGTTCATCTATCAGTACATCTAGATGGATTATCTCTTTCTTGAAGGCTCGACATATGGCCGAGAAGGGTTGTTTGGCCTATCTGGCTAATTTTTGGGATACCGCCATGAAGACTCCCACGATTGATTCAGTGCCTGTGGTGTGAGATTTCTCCCATGTATTTTCTTCCGATCTACCAGGAATGCCACAAGATGGTGATATCGATTTCAATATTTATTTAGCGCTAGGAACCTAGCCTATCTCAATTCCAACATACCGCATGGCTCCGAATGAGTCGAAGGAACAACTTGAGGAGTTGATCGCGAAGGGGTTCATCAGGCCGAGTGTGTCACCTCGGTATACACCGGTATTGTTTCTGCAGAATAAAGATAGGAGTATGTAGATGTGCATTGATTAACGCCAGTTGAACAAAGTTACCATTAAGAAACAATACTCGTCGTTGTATGTTGATGATTTTTTAGACCAGTTATAGGGTTCCAGGGTGTTATCTAAGATTGATTTGAGGTCTGGGTGTCATCAGCTGAAGATTAGTGCTTCAGATCTTCCGAAGACGGCTTTCCGGACTAGATATGAGCACTATGAGTTTTTAGTGATATCCTTCAGCTTGACTAATGCCTCGGCGGTATTTATGGATTTGATGCATCTAGTGTTTAGCCATATCGTGACTCATTTTTTATTGTCTTAACTGATGACATATTGATCTACTCGCGTATTATGGAGGAGCACGAGCAACATTTGAGAGTTGTACGCGAGTTTTGGTTGGATTTTGTGGCATTCTTGGGTCATGTTGTATCAGGTGAGGGTATTAAGGTGGATCCCAAGAAGATCGAGGTATTTCAGAGTTGGTCTAGTCCTACCACAACGACCGAGATCATGAGTTTCTTGGGGTTAGCAGGTTACTATCGTCGGTTTGTGAAGGGCTTCTTGTCTATTGCATCTCCTTTGACTAAATTTATCAAGAAGGGTGCTCTATTTAGATGATTGCGATGAGATCTTCTAGAATCTCAAGACTGCATTGACTACAGCATCGGTGTTAGGGTTTCCCTCTAGTTCAGTAGTTTATGGGCTTCAAGGCGACATGGTCTCATGCTAGGATCGCTTGTGGTGAGCTTTCGTTAAGGATCATGGTGTACTGGCAAGAAGAAGTGTCAACTTGAGGGTAACTTGTAAGGAACTCGGAGAAATAGGATAGTTTGGTAGTAGGTTGGATCAGCACGGTAATGAATATTATTGGTACTTTTGATTCTTATGATGTGGTGAGGCTTTGCAGGTGTTTTATGGTAATACTCTTGGGTTGGCAACCTGCGTGACTTGTTTGAGTTAGAGGGATTCCATTCTGAAGGCTTGGTTATGTGCATATGGGTTTTGAAGAGTTCTCAGCAATGTCGACCTCTGCTAGAGATGGATGTTTTCTACAGGTATGTGGGGCATGTTGCGTGTGGTGATTTTTCTCGTTGATGGGGTCTAGTGGTAGGGTTTTGGCTAATAGAGTATGTATCCTACTGGTGCTTCAGAGTTGTTAATAAGATTTTCATACTTTTCATATGATGGCATGATAGATGTGGTGCGATGTATGGGATTGAGGTTTGCTTGTACAAGGTTGTGGTTATGTTTTGAAGGGGGTCATGAATTTTAGATAGCTTGGATGGTTTCAGATGTTTAGATGAATGCTAGTACTACTTGGTACTACCTAAGAAGGTTGCGCATTAGAGAAGACGCATTGTATTTTGACTTACGGATGCTTCATTGGTATTGTAGTAATCGCTTGGTTGGTTGACAGCTGATGTTCAAATTTAGCTATGTGGCATGGAATAATTAAGGAAGTATTTCTCTTGAGATGATTGTGCATGAGAGATGTGTCAGTTATTTGGGTGGTCGAGTCAGGATAGGATATGGAGAATTTTGTATTCTTGTGATTTGGAGATTGGGAGTCTCCAAGATGGACTATTCCTTGGTTGTTCACTATAAAGATACGGCCAGAGTTGGTATGTCTTGTGGATAGGTTTCAGTGGATCTTTGTGAAGGATATCTACCCATTTTGGGAGGATCAAAATCGATTTGGAGGCCACTAGTAGGCCCAATGAGAATGTGTATTCTACATTGGGTCAGATTTATTTACTCAGCATAGCTATTGTTGAGGGGTGTGGCTATTACGGCCCAAAATCCCTCTGAAGGAGTCGTGATGGCGCCTATTCTCTAGAACTAGGTAAGCCTAACACATACCGAAATGATAACAAATTCAATTAAACAGTTATTAAACATGAAACAAAAATCTTTGTATAAGCCAATAATCTCAACATGACACAGTATCCCAAAACCGGTAGTACAAGTCATAAGCCTTTGTAAGAGTAACTATATATAATGAATACATCACTGTTCCGGAGTAATAGGAAACAATGGAAATGAATACAACAGAATGTGACTTCGGAGCCTGCGAACGTCCAGCAGGTCCTTGAAGTCTCCAGCCGCACAAGCATAAGTCTCAAAACCAACTCGATCTGAAGTACCTGGTTCTGCACAAAAATGTACAAAAGCATAGCATGAGTACACCATATTGGTACCTAGTAAGTATCAAGCCTAACCTCGGTAGACGAGTGACGAGGCCAGATCAAGACACCTACCGGGCATGTAAACTTGTGCAGGATATGACATTAAGCCAACAAGGAAGGAATATCAATGTAAGGCTAATAGCAGAAGGAATTCAAATTTCAATCAACAGTGAAGATAAGGGGAACACGAATGGCAACAGGAAATAACCAAGTAATTAAGCAACAACATAGTCGGGGTACGGATGAAGTATGAATGTTTTCAAGTAGGAAAAACGATGACAACTCAACCAATCAAATCATTCCTAATACATGAATTTCAATAATCCCACTTCTCGTAATCTCAGATCATAAATCACAACTTCCAAACCTTTAACACACATGGCACCTTGTGCCCATATTTTCCATATCACTTCGCACGGAAAACTCCACGAGCTACCAAGTACATAGTATCCGTGTCAAATGCTATAAATAATATTCGAGGGATCTATTCATATATAATAAAGTAAAATTGCAGTTTCTGAACTAAACAGGAAATCAATGAGAAATTAGTTTATTTTGGAAAATATTTTGGGTGAAGAGAATAACATTTTCAAATAAAATAAGGCATCGAATAAGCTTCTGATTTGAATACAGAATTTAAATAAATTAAAACATAATAGCAATTCCTTTTTTAAGTAAAGTAGAAACATCAGCTAGGGTAAGTATATTAAGTTGAGAAATCGATTAAAGTGAAATATGACGACTATTAAAAATAGTAAGGTACCGAATGAAACGACGAGTTTTAACTTAAGAGTCACACAAGGTAAGCATGTTATTAATTATTTTATTTAAAATTGTTGTGTTACTAACAACTCAACAGGGTATGGGATAATGACTCAGTGTAGCACATTCATCTTGAAAATCAATTCACCAAAATAATAGTAATAGGAAAGGAAAACAGAAAATGACGGCAAAGCAGTAAACTACTGAAAACAACTCAATCCTCGAAAACCAGTCAAAACCAGAAATACCAATCCTCAAAGTCTCGTACGAAAGAATCGAAGCCAGCACAATACAACAAGAAATACAAAACACATAAAATGTTGCGGCGCGCAACCCGATCCCACCGTACAATACTATCCTCCCTTATTACACCATGTAAATATCAATAATAATAATTAAATATATGTTGCGACGCGCAACCCGATCCCACCATATAATAAGAGTCAATATCATAATTCTCCCTTATTTCACCATATCAATCCACCCTTATTTCACTTGTTGCGGTGCGCAACCCGATCCTACTGTATCAATATAAATCCTCCCTTATTCCTCATGTTGCGGAGTGCAACCCGATCCATAAATAAATCAATAACATCAACAATCCAATACTGAATTTACAAGAATATCTACAATCATAGGGTATGAGTACACGACAATGAATGAATCGCGTAAAAATCAAGGAACGCAACGAATATTACAAAACCAATAGGACAAATGAAGCACGAGACAACTAAGGTGTGCAATTACAATAATTAAAACAAGTAGCAGATAACCACGAAGTCATGGAAGGAATGCAACAATTAAGAGGTCACAAGACAATAAGGAAGGCAACAACTTCAACTAAAGCATATAAGTGCAAAGTATCAAGCAAGAAGTGCATTGAGTGCTAACAACGTCAAATAAAGGATATAAGCATAGATTAACGATGAGAGACATAACTCATCATGACAATTCACTTAAAGGCATGGGAAGAATCTAGATAACCTAAACCGGTCAAATACCACATATAGCTCATGTACCAACTCGTCACTTTGCGTACACGCCTTTCACATAACACAATTAGACAATCAACTCGAATCCTAAGGGGTAGTTCC
>AWOL01S0010545.1:0-20519 GCA_000715115.1 Nicotiana otophora | reverse complement strand
TCTATGTAGTCGGATTTTACGAAATTTGGTGGGAGCCTTCTTTCCTTCTTCAATTACTTTATCAACATTTGGAACTTTGAATTCTTTCTCATATGGTAGACTCTCATCAGAATTCTTTCTGTTCAGAANGAATATCAAAGTCCGCAGAAACTTTGCCAGAGAGAGCCTTCAAAGCATCCCCACTAACAGAAGGCCAGCCACTGGCAGTGTACATCTCAGTGTCGATAAGATCACAAATTCTATGTAGTCGGATTTTACGAAATTTGGTGGGAGCCTTCTTTCCTTCTTCAATTACTTTATCAACATTTGGAACTTTGAATTCTTTCTCATATGGTAGACTCTCATCAGAATTCTTTCTGTTCAGAAATTATTTTTGGATAGAAAAAGAAAATCAAATGCAAGGTATTTTCGGACTGAATAAGCATAAGACAACCTGAAGAAAAAACGAAACCAAAGACATTATATGCTGCCATAGCTTAATGTGAAATTGTGGTAACATACTCCAACGCAAAACTTCCAGGAGGTTAACTGGATTTTATTGTAGTTGTATAAATGGCATCTGGAAATTAACAAGAACATGGATCCTCGAAAGTTGAATCTCATGCACGAGGACGCCATCACCTCTCGCAGAGGTGAAATTTGAATAGAGGCAGCGCAGAGATTGAAACATAGATGCTCGTACTTGGTCTTTTGGTTTAGCTATTTAGGTACTATACTCCAACTCCTCAATTCCCTCCCTTTTGTGGGAGCTAGAGTTTTTGCAATGTATATACTTTACACCTCCCCTGTACCTTAGATAAGCAATAAAATCTAACTTTACTCAATAACAATATAAGATAGGATTTACAGAGAAGCTTATGATCAATAACAAATATTAAATCAGCAAAAGCATGATTGCATTCTGGCTCATGTTCTTCATGTGGTGATTACACTTTATGTACATATTTTATTGCCCTGTGTGTCATTGCGGGATTTGCCAAGGAAAGCTGCTCAACCATAATTGATTGCATACAGCAAAAATCAATAATATCTACACTGGTGAAAGAGTACAGAGGGGGATGCTATTTGACTACCAGACACACAGATGAATGAGAAATGTGTGATATGCAAAATGCAAGTTATTCGACACACTAAACATTTAGATTAAGTTTCTTCGCAAGAAAGTAATTTTTGGAAAGCTTTATACCTATTCTGGATGCCACCAAAAAACAGCTGCCGCAACTGTGTATCACTTCCAACATTCATGTACTTTGAATCAGGACAGTACTTAGCTGCCCAGTTACGAAATCTATTAGCAGCAACCTGCTGCTCAGCTTTAGCCACTTTCTCAATCTCAGCAAGATAGGCACGGTCAACCAGCACACCCTCGGTTTCCATTTGAACTAGAAGCTCACCAAATGGACGCCAGTATGTCTCATAAAACTCATACATTGATCCTTTACGAACTCCATCGAATGTCCAGATCCGTTTAGACAGTTTATTCTTCAAACTCTCGTAAAGCATCAATGTGCTTATGGAGTCTAGTGCAGAATAACAAATCCATAGTTCTCTTTCAGTTTTTTGCAACTCTTCAACAGAAGGAATGACAGTAACTTTACCCTCAGTTCCGTCTTTCTTCAGCTTTTTCCGACCAAAGATCGTTTTCATAGATATTTTACCAAACAGACCTTCACCATGGAACAGCCTTTCAGCATGGACCGGTCTAGCATCACGCATGACAGTGGAATCACCTGTTAGTGCCTCTAGTGAATAACCACCTGAAGTTCGCCTAGAGGAATCCCAAAGTCGTGCCATGTGCATTGTGTCAGCGTGAAAGCCAGATACTTTAAACCCATAGTTCTCGATGACATGGTTGTCAAAGCTATAATTGTGCCAAACCTACAGAAAAAACACTGCACATTATAATTTGTATGTTAATGGTATATGATATGATGCAGTAAATGAAACAAGCCATGAACAAAGATCTTCAATAGACAGCCACAAAAGAAGGCATTTGGAGGAACAAACGTAACCAAATTAAGTTACCATCATAAAAGAGCTACCTTTCTAATGGATGGGTCTTGGAAAAATGGAGCAAATTCAACTAAGAGGTTCTTGCCACCTCCATCAAGAACATCTACCCAGATACAAGATTTCCCATCACCAAAATCAGCCTCTGGTCCAGAATAAATACTGAAGCATATAATTTCTCCATGATCAACAGGTGTTTGCTGCTTAACATCAATCTTTGCTACCTATGTATGATTGATCAAAAAGGGTAAATAAGCTCTAAAGTGGCTGAGCGACAAATTAAATTGCAAATGAAGAATTCTCCATGTGCATGGAAATCTCAAGAAATCAGAAGAACCAAACAAAACTAAGATAGACGTGCCTCTGTATCACACGCATGGACGAGATGCCTGTACCGACTTGTAAGTTTTCTGACAATTTCCTTAGCTGCTGATAAATTGTCAACTATATGAACTTTGTCATACATTGCACCCAGCCTCTCACGGAGGGAAACCTGACTTACACCTGATCCTTCATCACTGACAATCCTAGTCTTGGTTCCATTCACGACATCAGTTGCCATGGATTGAATTGCATTCTTTTCCATTTTATTAGTTGCACGCTCCAGGATAACCCCTTTTGCATTGGCCTCAGCTCCATTCATGACATCAGCTGTCACGGCTTGAATTACATTCTTCTCCATTTTATTCATAGCACGCTCCTGGATAACACCTTTTGCTTTGACAGTAACTACCTTGGTCTCGGTCCCATTCACACTGTGTCTTAGTTGATCAGATGCATGACCCTCCCTTAGTTTATTTACCTTCTCCAACTTTGCTTCCATAATTTTGCTTGATAATTGCCCATTAAGATGGGAATCTTTTGATAAGGGTTTGTAATGAGATACATTAGAACCATCAACCTCATTTACTGACCTAGCTCCATTGACTCTTGAATGGTTAAGACCTACAGATAATTGTGGCAAATGGTTTTCATACTCTCTCCAGTTTCCAACTACCTTCTTTTCTCCTCCAGCAGGGTTATAAGGTGGTTTGCTTTTTGAAGATAAGTTGCCTCCTAAAATACAGGTTGTGGCAGAATAGCTAGAGGTGATGCGTTCACGCATCATTCTCGTATTGACTTCAGTTGGAACATCAAAAAATTCATCTTTCAGCTTCCGATTTGTAGAGGCACTAACACTGCAATTTGCTGCTGAAATCTTTTTGTAACTATTATAAGAGCTTTTAGTTTTAGAAGCTTTAAGAGCATTAGTTTCAGTGATCCATCCGTAAGTACTGTCTTCCTCAATTTTATGTTGTAGTCCACTAGAAAATAACTTCCTTTCGTGACTTGATATTTGGTTAATGGAATCGCCAAGCACTGCTAAGCTGGACGATGCATTTTCTACACTCTGAGTTTTGCAATCTTCCCGCCTGCAAATGATATTCAGTTTTGAATAGAAAAAGAACTGGGACATGGTAATCTAACATTCAATCGCTGGCATTGTGCTTTCTATTCTCTCCCTATTCATCAGATCATACATTGTCGAAAACATATTCACATATATCTTAACTGGCATAAGTATCTGCATTACAGTGGTGAGTGGTGGACAAAGAAGCAAAAATTCCTCTTCGTCGAAGAAAATAAGTGTCAATTTTTACAAAATAATATGATGGGATGATGTTTCATGATCAGCAATATATTCCAAACTTCCATAATCAGCACAAAGTCGGCACCCTCCACACACCATAAGTAGAACTTAAGAAACAGCACTAGAATAATTTAATTCTCCACTGTGACCTTAGAAAGCTGATAATTGGTCCACCATCTTCGTCCTAACTGTAATGCCAACTATCTACTAATACTTTTTACAAAGTAATTTTATTAACAACTTCAAAAGCAAGGACGGATGTACAAAAGCATCACTCGACTTGTTTCTAAGTGTCTAGGGAGCGTATAAAGTCTAGTAGTATATTCTCAAAATCGTTTACAGAATCCTACTGCACTTTTGCAAGCATTTAAACTTTACAAAAGACAAGGGTAATAAGTAAATTAAGAAACAAAAAAAAAATCAAATAGTAGTATTCACCCTGCATTCCAAAACAAGTGGCAGACAGTAACCAAATAAAACAAAAGTCACACAAATGTTAAAACATATTTAAGACCACAATCAAAAGTACTTTTTCTTAATCAGCCAAACTATGAATTGAGACGGAGAAAGTATTATTATAATAAAAGAAAAGGTAGAAAAGGGAGGGACAAACCTGTGGAGGGCTTTACCAGAAGAAGCCCAAAAGGAGCGAGAAGAGGAGAAGGAATGAGGGGAAAACCAAAGATAAGAGGTGGGTTTGAAAGGGGAAGACTGAACTGAGAACCCAAAGAATGCCATGGCAGCTCTGCTTACTAGCAGCTTATTGCTCAAAAGAGCGGCCGTCTTTATAATAAATATAAATTAGTGTAGTGTATTTTTTTTTATTATAACCACAAAAATAAAATGAACAACTAAAGGGGGTGAGACTGTAAAAGTAAGAAAACTTTAGGGTTTTACAAGGGTTTATTTGTTGTTTGTCTGGAAGTGGTAATGGACAAGCAGAGAACAGAAACCATATGTATACAGTACACTCTTCTGTCTTCTATACATACGCTGTAAACAGAGAGAGAGAGAGAGAGGAGGAAGAGGAAAGAAGAATTATTGTATTATTAGTAGCTGAGTCGTCTTAAAACCCTTTTTCCTCTCTCTTCTTCTTAAAAGAATTTTGCTCGCTGCCACGGACATTTATTTGACTATCATGATTAGTACGGATGAGCTCACATAGATTCCCTTAATGCGGGTTGAATCTCTCGCATTGGACTTGCCTAGTACGATTTATATCTCTTGTGTGTGCACAGGAAAAATTTACCTAGTACGTATAAAGTATTCACCATATAATAATCTCCCGAAGAACAGAGACTGTGACAGAGATTATAGCATATGCAGGTTCCCCTCTTACCTAAAAAAACAATTAATCTTAAAAAAAAATTCTTAATGTAATAATTTATAACCATATAAATATTTATAAATTATAAATACACAGACAGCCCCGTAAACTTGTCTTTTTTTTCACCTAGACATTTAAACTCACCCCATGACGTATTGAACACTCAATCTCTATTTAGAATATGGGTATTTACCGGACGGGCTGGACCGGACTGGACATGGGAAAAAACAGCTCGTCCGGTTAGTAGGACGGGCTGGTTAGTGGGCTGGGATTCCGAGCTGGTAGTGGACTGGGATATTCCGGGTTTTGGTAGGGCCGGCCGGGTTCGGGCTTATCGGTTCCGGGCCGGGCCGGATTAATTTTCTTTTTTTTTAAGTGTATTATGTTTCCTTGTTCAATGTAATTGTTACTTAAATGTTTGCAAACTTTTAAATAATAAAATAAGTATTTTAAGGTATAAAATTAAACTTTTAAACTTTAAAGTTTAAAGTTTTAAATTTGAATTTTGAATTTTAAAATTTGAAAATTATTTAATAAGACCAATATATAAGGATCAAACTTCAAAGGCTTTCATTTCATATTTTCATTGCATAATAATACTTCAAATTGACTTGTCTTATAAATTAACACATTAAACTTAAATAAGTCTAACAAATTTAAAATGACTCAAATTGTCTCAAATCAACTTAAATACGAATTCCTAGAGGACGCACAAGACAACCCTTGATATGCTTCCTTAAATCGGTTGTGCCCTCCCACTTTCGATGAACATTAAAGACTCGACCACAGTTCTTGCACTCTACTTTGTGNGCCACGGACATTTATTTGACTATCATGATTAGTACGGATGAGCTCACATAGATTCCCTTAATGCTGTTTGAATCTCTCGCATTGGACTTGCCTAGTACGATTTATATATCTTGTGTGTGCACAGAAAAAATTTACCTAGTACGTATAAAGTATTCACCACATAATAATCTCCCGAAGAACAGAGACTGTGACAGAGATTGTAGCATATGCAGGTTCCCCTCTTACCTAAAAAAATAATTAATCTTAAAAAAATAATTTTTAATGTAATAATTTATAACCATATAAATATTTATAAATTATAAATACACAGACAGCCCCATAAACTTGTCCTTTTTTTCACCTAGACACTTAAACTCACCCGATGACGTATTGAACACTCAATCTCTATTTAGAATATGGGTGTTTACCGGACGGGCTGGACGGGGCTGGATGGGGCTGGACATGNGTCTTTTTTTTCACCTAGACATTTAAACTCACCCCATGACGTATTGAACACTCAATCTCTATTTAGAATATGGGTATTTACCGGACGGGCTGGACCGGACTGGACATGGGAAAAAACAGCTCGTCCGGTTAGTAGGACGGGCTGGTTAGTGGGC
The DNA here is from genome assembly GCA_000715115.1 of Nicotiana otophora. Classification (NCBI taxonomy): domain Eukaryota; kingdom Viridiplantae; phylum Streptophyta; class Magnoliopsida; order Solanales; family Solanaceae; genus Nicotiana; species Nicotiana otophora. The sequence continues at coordinate 14,143 of AWOL01S0010545.1, read as the reverse complement.
TGGGATTCCGAGCTGGTAGTGGACTGGGATATTCCGGGTTTTGGTAGGGCCGGCCGGGTTCGGGCTTATCGGTTCCGGGCCGGGCCGGATTAATTTTCCTTTTTTTTAAGTGTATTATGTTTCCTTGTTCAATGTAATTGTTACTTAAATGTTTGCAAACTTTTAAATAATAAAATAAGTATTTTAAGGTATAAAATTAAACTTCTAAATTTTAAAGTTTAAAGTTTTAAATTTGAATTTTGAATTTTAAAATTTTAAAATTATTTAATAAAACCAATATATAAGGATCAAACTTCAAAGGCTTTCATTTCATATTTTCGTTGCATAATAATACTTCAAATTAACTTGTCTTATAAATTAACACATTAAACTTAAATAAGTCTAACAAATTCAAAATAACTCAAATTGTCTCAAATCAACTTAAATACGAATTCCTAGAGGACGCACAAGACAACCCTTGACATGCTTCCTTAAATCGGTTGTGCCCTCCCACTTTCGATGAACATTAAAGACTCGAGTTCTTGCACTCTACTTTGTGAACTTCTTTCATTTTCTTCTACCACCTCAAAGTGTTCCCAAATATGTGAATGCACTCTAGAAGCACGGAGCATGATTTAACTTGAACCTAACAAAAATGGTAACCACACTTCACTTGATAATTGTAATTTTTTAATGGCTACCGTAAATAATTGATAAAACTTGAAATATTAATTAATTGAGAACTTGAGAGCAATAAGCAATTCAATAAGGGAATTGAGAGAGAATTAGAGAAGAAGAAGACACCAAGTTGTAAAAAAAATAAAGAAGAGGGAGGCTATATATAGTTATTAAAAGGTTAAGAATGTAATTTATTAATTATTAGGGGGAGGCTATTTTAGTAAGGGGACAAGCCGAAATAGCTAAAAGTACAAAAATGGTCGTTGCACAATGGTCATTTTTTATTTTGACCGATCAGAATTTAAAAAACAATTACAACATAAATCGGGCTGGACCGGACTGGAAGGGTTAGCGGGCTAGCGGGGTTCCGGTGCATCGGTAGCCAAAAAAGGCCTGACCCCGACCGGCACAACCCCCTTACCCTAGCTAACCCGCCCCACCCCTTACCAAATCGGGCTGACCCAGTCAAACAGGGTTATTAGTGGGCCGGCCCGGCCCGATTAACACCCTTAATTTAGATTGTGCCAATTAGACACGACAAGCTGGAACAATTGAGAAAACAAGATGCGTGTAGCTTACTCTCGGGTGATGTGGTAACAAGCCAATAAAAATTGAACATGTGGCTCTTTTTAACTTTTGAGCATTAAAATAGAAAAACAATATACTCTCCACGTACACCTTTTCTTCCATAGAAAACTATCTATATTAATTTATGGCTTTCTTGTGTTAGTTTACAGTAGCTTTTTTTCTCTCTTTGTTGGTCTTCTTCCCCACACGAGCTTCTTTTCTTTTTTAAGACCTTCCTGTGTTAAACCAGATCGGGGGTCATCCTCGCCGATCTCATTCATTTGTTATGGCCAAGTTCTATAGATTTCTGGACAAAATCTCATTTTTTTACTCGATGAACAATACTGAATCTGTTATGGAATATCTAACAGCTAATTTAAAAAAAAAATTCTTGGTCTATTATAATGAAAGTAAGAGTTATATTTTGGAATAAACCAACGACCTCACCTCAATAGCCCCAAAGAGAATAACAAAAAAAACCTCAATAATTATAAAAGTAAAACGAAAATTAAAATACTGCGATGAGCTGGAAATTTTCTTCCAGAAGCTGGGTATGCATTTTTCTTTTCTTCTTCCTGAAGTTGGGTATGCATTTTTCTTTTTTTATTGCTGGGTGTTCGTAAAGTGTTCTATAAAACTTTGTGCTGGGTTTCTATTATGTAATATTTGTTTTGGTGAATGAAAGGAGCTTAAGCAATTTTAAAGTGTGTTTGGCGTCAATGTGAAGAAGAAGACCATTTTAGCTCTCTTTTTTAATGTACACGCGCTCAAAATAGGTAAGATTCACCTTTTGTGCCATGTCAGCTTCTTGTGTCTAATTAGCACAATCTAAATAGAGATTGACTAGGTCGTGGGGTGAGTTTAAGTGTCTTTGTGAAAAAAAAAGGACAAATTTAGGGGGTTAAAAGTCACTCTCATTTCTCTTAAACTTTGTGCTTATTCAAATAGATTCGAACAAATTAAAATGGAGGAAGTATGTCTTTTTCCCGTTGCCTCGTGTATTACCCTTGCGTTTTATTGTCGCACCTAAATCCTAACATTATCACAATATTGTCACTGATATATGGTATTTTTAATTGAAAAAAAAGAATATGACATTTTTCATAAGAAAAATTGAGCTAATAAGAATAGGGAAAGGGGCCTAATATACCCCTCTACTTTCATATATTATCTATATTTGACCTCCATTATACTATCGTACCAAATTTATCTTTAGAATCATCAAACTTTTAAAATACCTCTTGATATGTTAAATAATCTAAAATCTTCCAAATTTCTTTTATTTAAATCACTTGTTGTTCTTCTTGGACCACTATTTTTTGAAATAATTGGCATTTACCTGCTTTCTGAATTAGAAAAAAAAATAAGAGAAAAAAATAAGAGAAAAAAATATTAAATAATACAACTGAATAAACAAAGTATAGTAAATTAAAAATCTAAATTAGGTAGTTTTTCTAAATTCTAAAAGTATTTACAACATCCCAATTTTAATGAATTCATTGCACCAAATGTATGGAGACTTTGCAAGTATTAGTGATTGAAGTTGAAGTTTCTTGGAGACTTTACATTATCTAATTCAACTTTGTTTTAATTGAATGCCTACACATTGCGCACTTTTAAGTTAGTCAATCGAACTCCATACTAACCAGGCAATGACAAAATATATTTGAATATACATATACATACATGATGATCAACTGCATATAATACACAACAAATAGACCCACTAAATTCTACGGTGTGTATATGATTAAAAAATAAATAAAATTCTAAATCAATTTTATTTATTACAAGAAGAGAAATTGGTGCATTGGTAATTTTAAAAAAATGATGAATAATTTGTATAGTCTAGTAACTTTAGCATTCACATCAATAGCATTTTTTGAAAATAATTGAGCAAGAAGAACAACACGTGATTTAAATAAAAAGAATTTGAGAGATTTTGGATTACTTAACAGATCAAAGAGTATTTTTAAAAGTTTGCTGATTGTAGGGGTAAATTTGGCCCGACAGTATAACAGTAAGGATGAATTTGGCCTGATAGTATAACGGAGATTAAATGTAGACAATATATGAAAGTAGAGGGGGGGTATATTTGGCCTTTTTTCCCTAAATAACTGTTTTGGTTAAGAAAATTTTGATTTTCGGAAATCAAAACAAAATGTTTTGCTTTATTTCGATTTAGTTGTCCTTTGTTTTACGAGAGAACGTCTCGTTGGATAAGGAGTACATTTGGATTAGGTTTCGGGGGGAAATTATTTTTAAAAAATTGAGAATTTGTGGAACTTTGAAAGGGAATAAGAAGTAAATATTAATCCAGGTATAAGTTCTTACACAAATTAAACACTATTTTTACAAAATAATAATTCATAATTATCAAGATTCTAATTCAAAACCACAATTAACCTCTTTATGTTTATTACTATTAGATCAAATAATATTCTAGAGTACTTTCGATCTATAACTAACGGTCACCAATTGGTAATGATTTTTCTTATTTGGTTTCTCACCAGGTATTCGGTACCCGCATTAAGACCTGACTATATCCGGATTCGCGTCCCGTAAGGCCTCATTCGGGGGAAGCGTAATGACTAAAACCCATTTTACTTTTCTTTTCTTTTAGCTAAAGTGTATTACTTTTGTGGGGTACATTCACATAATCAAAAATAAAAATAAAATAAAAAGGATGAAGTTAGATTCAAAAATCCCAAATCCGTTTTGTCAAAAATTTTGTAAGAATGCAAATTGTCAACTTGCAATTCAAATTGCAAATGAACCAATGCTCCTGATTGGTCAAGTGGGCGGCAACTTCACCCTATAAAAGGAGGCTCTCGGCTTCTTCATTTTATCACACAGAAAGAGAAGCAACATAGTAGTTGCAGAGAGTATTTTTCACGCATTGTGAGAAATAATATGTGTAGGAAATATAGAGAGTGTGATTGATATTATAGCGAGGTGAAAATCTTAAAACATGATTATTTCTTTTGAATGTATAGTAGTTCCTGGAATATTTAGTCGGGACTACGGAGTGTAAAGTTCCTTATTATAGTGAATTACTTTGCTCCTCTCAAGCCCGTGGGTTTTTTCCTTATTCAGAAGAGTTTTCTACATTAAAATCATTATGTTCTTGTTGTTCTTTTTATTCTTATTGATTACTGTATCTCGGTGCTATGTTATTATTCCGTTGTTATTATCGTGAATATTATTTATGTGAGAGTGTTTATTCCCAATAACTGGTATCAGAATACATATTCTACTCATTCACATAAATACTGTTCACAGTCGGTAGTACTATACTCGGTGAATAATATATCCGGAGTAAAGTACGAGGTAGTAAAATTCAACGGAGATAACGATTTTTCAATATGGCAAAGAAGGATGATGGATATGCTCATCCAATAAGGATTACACAAGGTATTAGACAGTAATGCCAAAAAGCCTAATACCATGAAAGCTGAGGATTAGGCTGATTTGGATGAAAAGGCTGCTAGTGCAATCAGGTTGCACTTATCAGATGATGTGGTAAACAACATCATTAATAAAAATATTGCATGTGAAATTTGGACAAGGTTGGAAAGCCTATACATGTCCAAAACGTTGACAAATAAATTGTACCTGAAGAAGCAACTATTCGTCGTACATACGGGTGAAGGTACAAATTTTTTATCACATTTAAATGTGTTTAATCGATTAATCATGCTGCTTGCCAACCTCGGAGTAAATATCGAGGAAGCGAATAAAGCCATCTTGCTCTTGAACTCATTGCCATCTTCGTACGACAATGTAGCAACAATCATCCTGCACGGAAAAAATCACTATTGAGTTGAAGGACATCACATCGTCTCCTCTACTAAATGAGAATATGAGAAAGAAGCCTGAAAATCAAGGACATGCTCTCATCACAGAAGGTAGAGGCAGGAGTTACCATAGGAGTTCAAGCAACTATGGTAGATTCAGAGGTCATGAGAAGTCCAATAACTGATCCAAATCAAAAGGCAGAAATTGTTACAATTGCGATTAGCTAGGTCACTTCAAAAGAGATTGTCCAAATCTAAGAAAGAGCAAATGTGAAAGCAGTGGCCAGAAGAACGATAACAACACAACCTCCATGATGCAAAATAATGATAATGTTGTCCTCTTTATAAATGATGAAGAGGAATGCATGCACTTGGCTGGTCCAAAGTCGGAATGGGTGGTTGATACAACAACATCTTACCACGCCACATCGGTACGAGCGCAAAAATCACGCTTAAATTCTACTCGGTAGTCAAATATAGTATAGTATAATATCTCATCCACATGAATTGGATTTAAACAGTATTCTTGTAGTTTCTAGCTTGATTGGTATCCAAGATGATCAACAATTGAGATTTCTATGAGTTCTAACTATAATTAACTAAGAATCTAAAGCTATTGACTAATGACAATCACAACAAAGGTAAGCAAGAAAGTTATCAATGGGAGAAAATAAGGGTTGATAGGATAGGTGCAAGATAATTGTTTGAGATTTAATTCTAGATAAATCACTTCTAATGTTCAAGTGAGTCTCTCGAATTTACTCAATTATTAGTTCAAACGTTCAGTAAAAAATCCTCTCTCGATTAAGTCTTAACCTCACAAGATGAACCAATTTAAGCACGTAAAGACATGCAAGAATGCGTAGTGGGTTGTTCTTTAGGAAAACCTCTTTGGATTATTCTCCTAACTAGGTTTAATCAATGATTCAACTAGCCTCTTTCGATTACTAAGAAGAATTAATGAACTCAACCAACAATATAATGCAAAGATATCATAAGTCATGACTCTCTCGATTACACGAACAAGTGAATATATATGCAACAGTTAAATCATCCAAAATCGCTTGAATACATAAAACTAGAGTTATAATCCACAAACAATTATCAAAATACCAAATCCATCAAACCCTAAAAGGGAACTACTCCATAGATATGGATAAATTCATCACAAATAAAGTTAAAGTAGAGGAAAACATAAATTTAATTCAAACTCGGGTCTTGAGTGAGGAAGGAATGATGGAATCCTTGTGCTTGTGTTCTTCCAACTCCTCCTTAGCCTCCGTAGGTCGAATATGTGTCCCTGGTCCAGAAAATAATATTTGTCCATGTATTTATACTAAGCAGGGTCGGGCCCAGACTAAATCACTTTCTCCTAGCCGAAATTAGATTTTTACTCTATAAAATTTACACAGGCGTGCCGCATGGGGTGGCGCGTCATGCGAGGCATTAATGGGGAAATCCATAGACCTTGCAAATTATCTGTCAGGCGGATTTTACATTGTTGCGCCACAGTGGGCGTCGCACAGCGCGTCGCTTTTGTGGCCATTTCTAGAGAATTGGCCAATTTCAATTCATCTACTATTTTGTCTTGTGTAATGATGAATTCGGCAGCCATTTCATGTTGCACACGTCACTTACATGTCTCAATTTGGAGGATTTAATTCCTTAACTTATGAGAGTTTTGGCTTCGTGGTGCACGTCTTCCAACAAGCCATGAAAGGCATTTTTTTGGATTTGGGCATTTTTCTTTCCCTTTTTATATACATACGCGGTACTCGACCCCCGAACTCGATCCCGATTAAATTTCTTTTGGATTTTTACTCAGACTTCAAAGTTCCAAATAGCTTGAATTAGCTCTGTAACATCTACATCACTCGGAATCACACCTACAAGGCATAAAATACACAATAAGTGCAAAACACTACCATTTAAAGCTCAAATACTAGTAAACTGCAGTGAATTAGAGTGCAATAAGCGACTAAAATACGGGATTATAGCCCACCATCAAGTTACTCAAAGATTGCGGGGATCAGTGACATTTGTATCAAGACAAATGTCGGATGCACATTGGTTCTAAAGGACGTGCGACATATACCTGATTTGCGGATGAACTTGATCTCGAGAATTGCTTTAGACCAAGATGGATACGAGAACTATTTTGCAAATCAAAAATAGAGAATCACCAATGGATCATTGGTGATTGCAAAGGGAGTTGCTCATGGCACGTTGTACATGACAAATACAGAAATATGCCGAGGTGAATTGAACGTGGCACAACGTGAGATTTATGCAGATTTGTGGTACAAAAGAATGGGTCATATAAGCGAGAAGGGATTGTAGATTCTTGCTAGGAAATCACTTGTTTTTTTTATGACAAAGGTATAACGGTAAAACCTTGTGACTACAGTTTATTTGGTAAGCAGCATAGAGTCGTATTTCAGACATCATTTGAAAGAAAGTTTAATATACTTGATTTGGTATATTCCGATATTTGTGGTCCAATGGAAATTGAATCGATGGCCGGTAACAGATATTTTGTTACTTTTATTGATGATGTTTCACAAAAATTGTGGGTTTATATGTTGAAAACCAAAGATGAGGTGTTGCAAATTTTTCAGAAGTTTCATGCTCTGGTGGAAAAGGGATACAGGCTAAAAGCTAAAGCGTCTGAAGTGACAATGGAGGTGAGTACACTTCAAGGAAATTTGAGTATTGTTCGAGTCATGGGATCATACATGAAAAGACAGTTATTGGAACCCCACAACACAATGGTGTAGCTGAGAGAATGAGTCGCACCATTGTTGAGAAGGTAAGAAGCATCCTCAAACAGCTTGTTACTTGATCAATAGGAGTCCATCAGTTCCATTGGAGTTTGAAATCCCAGAGAGAGTTTGGACTAACAAGGAGGTGTCCTACTCACATCTAAAGGTGTTCGGTTGTAGAGTTTTTGCACATATACCAAAGGAGCAAAGAACAAAGCTGGATGATAAATCGATTCTCTACATATTCATCGGATATGGATATAAAGAGTTCAGGTACAGATTATGGGATCCTATAAAGAAGAAGCTCATCATAAGTAGAGATGTAGTATTATGAGAAAGTGAAGTTGGAACAACACATGACCAGTCAAAGAAGGAAAAGAATGGTAAAATCCTTAACTTTGTTACCGTTTATTCTACTTCTAACTATCCCACAAGTGTAGAAAGTACGACCAACGAGGTTGCCGAGAACGGGGAGCAACCTGGTGAGGTTATTGAGCAGGGAAGCAATTTGGTGATGATGTCGAGCAAGTGGAGTAACCCCACGCAAGAAGAAGAAGAACCTCAACCTCTGAGGAGATTAGAGAGGCCAAGGGTAGAGTCATGCAAGTATCCTTCTAGTAAGTATGCCCTCATTAGTGATGAGGGGGAGCCAGAAAGTCTTAAGGAGAAATTGTCTCATCTAGAAAAGAACCAGTGGATGAAAGTCATGCAAGAAGAGATGGAATCTCTACAGAAAATGGCACATACAAGCTGGTTGAACTTCCAAAGGGTAAAAGACCACTCGAATGCAAATGGGTCTTTAAACTCAAGAAAGATGGAAATGGCAAGCTGGTCAGATACAAAACTTGATAGGTGGTAAAAGGCTTTGAACAGAAGAAAGGTATTGATTTTGACAAAATTTTCTCACATGTTGTCAAAATGACTTCTATTCGAACAATCTTGAGCTTAGTAGCTAGCCTAGATCTTGAAGTAGAGTAGTTGGACGTGAAAACTGCATTTCTTCACGGAGATTTGGAAGAGGAGATCTATATGGAGCAGTCAGAAGGATTTGAAGTAACTAAAAGGAAGCACATGGTGTGCAAGTTGAATAAGAGTTTTATGGGTTAAAGCAGGCACCAACGCAGTGGTACAAGAAGTTTGACTCATTCATGAAAAGTCAAACTTACATAAAGACATATTTTGATCTATGTGTATACTTCGAATTATTTTCTGAAAACAACTTTATTATTTTGTTGTTATATGTGGATGACGTGTTAATTGTAGGAAAAGACAAGGGGCTCACCACAAAGTTGAAAGTAGATTTGTCCAAGTCATTTGATATGAAGATTATTTTGGGAATGAAGATTGTTCGAGAGAGAACATGTAGAAAGTTGTGGCTGTCTCAAGAGAAGTACATTGGACGTGTACTGGAACGCTTCAACATGAAGAATATTGAGCCAGTCAGCACACCTCTTACTAGTCATCTGAATTTGAGCAAGAAGATGTGTCGTACAATAATGAAGGAAAAGGAGAGCATGACCAAAGTTCCTTATTTTTATGCCGTCGGAAGTTTGATATATGCAATGGTATGCACTAGACCTGATATTGCTCACGCAGTTGGTGTTGTCAGCAGGTTTCTTAAAAATCCTGGAAAACAACACTGGGAAGAAGTCAAGTGGATACTTAGGTATCTCAGAGGTACCACAAGAGATTGTTTGTGTTTTGGAGGATCTGATCCAATCTTGAAGGGCTATACAGATGTTGATATGACAAGTGACATTGATAACAGAAAATCCACTACTAGATATTTGTTTACATTTTCAAGGGGAGCTATATCATGGCAGTCGAGGTTGCAGAAATGTGTTGCACTCTCTACAACTGAAATAGAGTATATTGCCGCTACTGAAGCTGGCTAGGAGATGATATGGTTGAAACGGTTCTTTCAAGAGCTTGGCTTGCAGCAGAAGGAGTATGTTGTCTATTGTGACAGTCAAAGTGTAATAGACTTGAGTAAGAACTCCATGTACCATGCAAGGACCAAATATATAGATGTGAGATATCACTAGATCCTAGAAAAGGTAGAGAGTGAATCTCTACAAGTCCTAAAGATTTTCACAAGTGAGAATCCAACAGATATGCTGACCAAGGTGGTACCAAGAGACAAGTTCGAGCTATGTAAAGAACTTGCCGGCGTTCACTTAAGTTAGAAGCCCAATATTACTTCCTTCAGGGGATTGGGTCTGGAGGAGGAGATTGTGGGGTCTATCCCCATAATAAAAAATAAAAAAATAGAGTTAGATTCCAAAATCCCAAATCGGTTTTGCTAAACAATTTGCAAGAATACAAATTGGCAACTTGCAATTCAATTTTCAAATGAACCAATGCTCCTAATAGGTCAAGTAGGCGGCAACCTCACCCTATAAAAGGAGGCTCTCGGTTTCTTCATTTTACCACACAGAAAGAGAAGCAACATAGTAGTTGCAGAGAGTATTTCTCAGGCATTGTGAGAAATAAACTGTGTAGGAAAAATTGAGAGTGTGAGCGATATTGTAGTGAGGTAAAAATATTAAAAGAGAGTTATTTCTTTTGAATATATAGTGGTTCCTGGAGTATTTACTCGGGACTACGGAGTGTGAAATTCCTCATTATAGAGGATTACTTTGCTCCTCTCGGCCCCATGATTTTTTTCCTTATTAAGAAGGACTTTTCACGTTAAAATCATTGTGTTATTGTTGTTCTTTTTATTCTTGTTGATTACCGTATCTCGGTGCTACTGTATCATTCCGATGTTATTACCGTGAATATTATTTCTGTGGGGGGAGGGGGGAGTTATTCCCAATAACTTTTCTATTAATGGAATCCACCTTAAATATCTTTAGATGTCCAATATTTTTCAGATGAGGAAAAAGGAAAAGTTAGAAATGTTAAAAAACATAAGCAAGATTATGTTGAAATTTGTAGAGAGGAATTTCTGAAGTGTTTATCTCGTTGTTCCCCTACCAATTACCTTTTTAATATCCTCTGATTCCCTATGTGGTTCTTTCATTCTTGGTGACTACTAATACGGGCAGAGCTATCCCTTCACCAAAAAATTATGTACAAGATTAAAATTATTCTTATATACTTATAATAAATATTGAATCCCCTTAATTTCTTTGACTACTGCAATAGATGTACCAATAAATATAACTAAGTTAAAAAAAATAGATGGATAAAGAAAAATGAGTTGTATCACAATATACATGTAACGACTCAGCTGGTCGTTTTGAGTATTACAGCTTCGTTCCCTCATTTACTACTCAATTTATGCTTTACACTTATTTTATGACTTAACGGGTTAGTTGGTTCGAGACCGGAAGGATTACGGAGTGAATTGAGATACTTAGTCTCATAATTGAAAACTTAAGTTAGAAAAGTTGACCGAATGTTGACTTATGTGTAAACGACCCCGGATTTGAATTTGACGGTTTTGTTAGCTCCGTTAGATGATTTTGGACTTAGGAGCGTGTCCGGATTATGATTTGGAGGTCTGTAGTGGAATTGGGCTTGAAATAGCGAAAGTTAAATTTTTGAAAAGTTTGACCGGGGAGTTATATTTTTGATATCGGGGTCGGAATCCGATTCTGAAAATTTGAATAGGTCTATTATGTCATTTATGACTTGTGTGCAAAATTTGAGGTCAATCAGACTTGATTTGATAGGTTTCGGCATTGAATGTAGAAGTTGAAAATTTTAAGTTTCATTAAGCTTGAATTGGAGCATGATTCGTGATTTTAGCATTGTTTTGATGTGATTTGAGGTTTTGGCTAAGTTCGTATGATGTTTTAGAACTTGTTGGTATATTTGGTTGAGGTCCCGGGGGACTTGGGTGAGTTTCGGATGGTTAAACGGACCAAATTTGGACTTGGAGCAGTTCCAGAATTTTTCCAGTTCTGGTGCGATCGCACCTGCGATGGAAATGGTCGCAGGTGTGTGACCACAAAAGCGAAAAAAATATAGTAGATGCAGCATGTAACAGGAAGGGCAGTGGCTGCAGATGCACACTCCTTACCGCAGAAGCGGAGTCGCACCTGCGGCTTCCCGATCGCAGAAATAGAAAAGGAAAGTGCCAAGCCTCATCGCAGAAGCGGACAACTTCTTCGCAGAAGAGAGTCCGCAGAAGCGGACTGCTGTTCGCAGAAGTGCCTCAGACTGCAGAAGCATGAAGGCCCTCGCATTTGCGAGATCGCAAATGTGGCTAAGTGCATCGCAGATGCAAAAAATGCATGGGCAGAATATAAATGAAGGGTCCGAAAGTTTTTCTCATTTTTGGACTTTCAAGCACGGTTTTGGGGCGATTTGTAGAGAGCATTCACGGGAAAACTTGAGGTAAGTCACTTATAATCTTTGTTAGTCAATAATATTGGATTATCATTGAGTATTTCGACTAGATTACATGTTTTTAAGATGAAATTAGAGGATTTTGCCCTATGGATTTCAAAATAAGAATTTGAGATCTGGAAGTCGAGTTGATGTCGGAATTTGGTAAAATTGATATGGTTGGACTCGTGGTTGAATGGGCATTCATATTTTATAACTTTTGTCGGGTTCCGAGACGTGGGTCCCATATGCGATTTTTGAGTTAAATTTTGGGTTTTTGTTGAAAAATGTGTATTTTCATATGGAATTAATTCTTATAATTTATATTGACTGAATCGAATAAATTGTAACTAGATTCGAGCCGATCGGAGTCAAAAAGATAAGGGAAATGCATTCTTATTGACTGATTGAGCTTGGCATAAGGTAAGTGACTTGTCTAACCCTGTGCGGGAAAAATCCCCTTAGGATTTGATACTGTTGTAACATTCTGCGGGCTACATTTGGAAATAGCCGTTCTTGTTAAGTAGTCTTCTTTTAAATTCTTTAACTGAGCTGCCTTAGCATATTTAGTGATCATGTTTAGACTAGTATCACATGCCTACGTGCCTTAACTCTTACGTGCAACATGTGCAACATGCTTAGCTGAATTACCTGCTTTCCTCGATTTGATTTAAATCTTTAACTGTAAGATTTCTTGCTAAAACTTTGTTGTTCCTCAGACTACTTGCTGCGTATTTACTTTTGGGACTACGAGGCGGTTCCTCGGGAGATCCCCTTGTACTACATATTTACTTTTGGGACTACGAGGTAGTTCCTCGGGAGATTTTCCTGTATTGCATATTTACTTTTGGGACTACGGGGCGGTTTCTCGGGAGATCCCCCGTACTGTAGATTTACTTTTGGGACTACGAGGCGATACCTCGGGAGTGCCCCTGTTGTTTACCTCTATTTACTGTGCTGATATTTTCTGAAACTTTTTATTGTTTAAATCCTCAGTCATTTCAAAAATATTATTATATCTTCTGCCTTACTTTACTCTTAAACCAGTAGGGCCCTGACTTGACCTCGTCACTACTCTACTAAGGTTAGGCTTGGAACTTACTGGGTACCGCTATGGTGTACTCATACTACGCTTCTGCACATCTTTTTATGCAGATCCAGGTACTTCGTATCAGACCAGGTATCAGTGAACTAGTTGTACACATAGACTTCAAGGTACATCTGCCAACGTCCGCAGACCTCGGAGTCCCCTTTTATCCTTATTATGTTGTCTTTCTGATTTTTCTTTAGACTCTGATGTATTGAGACACTCATAATAAATTCTTAGAAGCTTGTGACTTGTTTCTACCGGGTTTGGGGAGTTGAAATTATTGGATTGTAGTTTTATATTTATTTTATATGTTGAGAATTTGGCTTCAGTTTTATTTTATGTATTTTCGCAAAAATTGTTAGGCTTACCTAGTCTTAGAGACAAGGTGCCATCACGACATCCTACGGAGGGCAAATTTGAGGCCGTGACAAGTTGGTATTAGGGCTCTAGGTTCATAGGTGTTATGAGTCACAAGCAGGTTTAGTAGAGTCTCGCGGATCAATACAAATATATCTGTACTTATCTTCGGGAGGCTATGTAACTGTTAGAAAAATGTTCACTTCTTTGATTCCTTATCGTCCGCATTTGTTGACTTCGAAAATCTAAACTCTTGTCTTTCTATTCACTCATAGATGGTACGGACACGCACAACTAGATCCGATGATCAGACACCCACGCCCCATGTTGGAGTCGCAAGAGGCTGGGGCCGGGGCAGAGACCGAACCAGAGGCTGAGGTAGACCACATGGTGTAGCCAGAGCACCTGCACGAGCTGTTGCAATAGAGCCACCAGTAGCTCCAGTTGGAGAGCAGGCACCTGAGACACCTGTTACTACTCCTGCACTTCAGGAGACTATTGCTCAGTTTTTGAGCATGTTTGGCACTCTAGCTCAGGCAGGTTTAATTCCACTTGCTCCTGCCACATCTCAGGCC
>AWOL01S0010544.1:39524-65073 GCA_000715115.1 Nicotiana otophora | reverse complement strand
TTGAAACCCACTATAATCTATTGAAATTCCTATATATATACTAGGAAGCTCATTTACATATGAAAACATATCAATGCTGTAATACATTCAAGCCTTGTAACTTGCTTATATATGCAGAACAAGATTTACTGTTCTGTTGTAACTTGCTGCAGAGAAGACGCTTGGAAGAGCAAGTGAAGCAGCATAATGAGAAGAAAGCTGCATCAGTTTTAAATAAGGCTGGTTCAGAGGGACAAGAGAACAAAGATGATGATGATGACTCGTATGAAGTAACTCTTGACGAAGACTTCCTCACAGCTTTGGAATATGGAATGCCTCCAGCTTCTGGAATGGTATGTTGAGCCAATCTCTTTCATGGAATTCATAGTTACTAAATGGTGCAGCTACCTTTGGTGTTCCGCTTACCTGTATTTCGTCTTACACAGATTATATCCTTTTGTAACCATATTATAAAATATCCAGCAAAATGGACAACTATGTCTATGTGATAGTAACTAAATTTTCTCCTTAAATGCATAGTTTTGCCCACAAATGAAACTTCTAGTTTTTGGTGATTTACAAGACAGGACAATTGAAACATTCTGTCAAATGCACCATGTTTTGATACAGTTTGCTCGATATTCTGGTCATACACTGTATGATTCAAAATTTTGGATCAGCAAAAAACTAAGTATCTCATAAACTTGTTTATTATTCGAATCATTTAAACTAAAGGATGACATCCATTTTCAGGGACTTGGCATTGACAGGCTAGTAATGCTTCTGACAAACTCTGCAAGCATCCGCGATGTTATTGCTTTCCCAGTCCTCAAGATTCAACAATAGTTTCATGAAGAGTGGTTGAGTTGATTATTACACAAAGTTCGCCAATTTTGAGCCAGGATTGTTGCCTTTGCCTGAGAAAGTTGAATTTGAGCAAAAACGTCGATAATAAATCATTTTTTTCCGTGAAAGTTGTAAGTGTTCTTCCCATCATTTAGAAGAAAAGTTGGGGTTTTCAGCTTTTTCATGTCTAATAGTCAGTTTTTTTTTTTATGTTTACTCAAAATTCCCCCCCTTTAAGATCCTTACTGTTCTAATAATAGGACATTGTCGTTTGGCTCTACCTAAAAGGTTTGGTCAACTGTAACTTGACATGTGTGCGTGGTTTTATTATATTTACCTTGGCCATTCTTGTACTGTTGTACACCATATCTGATCGACGAAAAAAGATAATAAATGCTAGTACTATTAATTAGTTCCTTCTTATATTTTTGAGGGTGCTGGCTTGCGCCTTTCCACAAGCAGCTGCTTAGTGTAATAACAATAAAAAAGATACTAATTTCGCGCTTGTGTTCTTCATTCATAGTATCAGACACTATGAATAAAATAAAATAAAAATATTCGGGTAAAAACCAATAAAAATTGACATCTAACACTATTTTATATGATACTGAGGCAGGGCATGGAATTCTTTTAGGATATCAGTGTAAGATAGAATTACACTCGCTTTCCTAGTAATTGTCGTAATTACACAACTTCCTCTTTAACTTTTGAAAAGCCACATACTAATGAATTGTTTCTTACCTTTTTCCTTTTAAGCTTTTCGTAATAATTACTGCCACGAGCAATCTCGATATATAATGCATAGGCTATAATCTAAAGTAAACCCAACTANCATACACTGTATGATTCAAAATTTTGGATCAGCAAAAAACTAAGTATCTCATAAACTTGTTTATTATTCGAATCATTTAAACTAAAGGATGACATCCATTTTCAGGGACTTGGCATTGACAGGCTAGTAATGCTTCTGACAAACTCTGCAAGCATCCGCGATGTTATTGCTTTCCCAGTCCTCAAGATTCAACAATAGTTTCATGAAGAGTGGTTGAGTTGATTATTACACAAAGTTCGCCAATTTTGAGCCAGGATTGTTGCCTTTGCCTGAGAAAGTTGAATTTGAGCAAAAACGTCGATAATAAATCATTTTTTTCCGTGAAAGTTGTAAGTGTTCTTCCCATCATTTAGAAGAAAAGTTGGGGTTTTCAGCTTTTTCATGTCTAATAGTCAGTTTTTTTTTTTATGTTTACTCAAAATTCCCCCCCTTTAAGATCCTTACTGTTCTAATAATAGGACATTGTCGTTTGGCTCTACCTAAAAGGTTTGGTCAACTGTAACTTGACATGTGTGCGTGGTTTTATTATATTTACCTTGGCCATTCTTGTACTGTTGTACACCATATCTGATCGACGAAAAAAGATAATAAATGCTAGTACTATTAATTAGTTCCTTCTTATATTTTTGAGGGTGCTGGCTTGCGCCTTTCCACAAGCAGCTGCTTAGTGTAATAACAATAAAAAAGATACTAATTTCGCGCTTGTGTTCTTCATTCATAGTATCAGACACTATGAATAAAATAAAATAAAAATATTCGGGTAAAAACCAATAAAAATTGACATCTAACACTATTTTATATGATACTGAGGCAGGGCATGGAATTCTTTTAGGATATCAGTGTAAGATAGAATTACACTCGCTTTCCTAGTAATTGTCGTAATTACACAACTTCCTCTTTAACTTTTGAAAAGCCACATACTAATGAATTGTTTCTTACCTTTTTCCTTTTAAGCTTTTCGTAATAATTACTGCCACGAGCAATCTCGATATATAATGCATAGGCTATAATCTAAAGTAAACCCAACTAAAATCAGCGTGAGGTGCTTTTGATTTTGGAACCATATCATTGATGGCTAGGGCTATAGGGTTGTAGGGCTTTAGGTAGGACAAGAAGCCTGAGACTTTGCTTCCGCAATCAAATACATTACCCCATGCGCTTGTCCCAATTTTGGGGGTAAAAGTTAAAAAATTCTTTTTTAAAACAAGTTGGTGTCTAAAGATTGAAATATTTTCACTTCTGTCCTTAAAAGCTCTCAACTTTATAGGCTTTTTTTAATCATTTGGTTGGTTCTATTTTCATTTCATATCACCTTCATCGCAATGCTATATAAACAAGTGGCCTGCTTTAATTATTCATGCATAGTCATAATATTTGTGTAATTACAGAATATAATACCATTACCAGTGGGGAAGCTTTTCATATGAAGTACAAAGAAAATGTAAAAAGAGAGATAAATTTGGTCACTAATCTCATAAGCATCGGACTACAATTTCGTTTTTTTGCTCTTCGCAGCTTAATAAAAGACCACAATTCTGCTCATGTCAACCAAGAAAAAAAGAAGAAAAAAGAAGACTACAACCCCACTAGCCATTCTCTCATCAGAAATTGTACACCTTGCTAGTTTCAACTAAATAACTTCTTTTAGCTTTTTTGTCATAAGAGAAAGAAATCAATATTGTCTAGTATAAATAGCGTGATCAGTAGCTCTAGCTTGCACGAAATGATATTAATCCCCAAATGGTAACAGCATGAGAAATGAATCTAAATTTAGAGAAAAGCCAAAAGTAAACAAGGGCGTAATAAATGGCTATATATTGTATGAAAATGATATCTATTGCCAAAAGGAAAAAGAAAATAATAAAAAGCTATATGGCAAATGAATCCAAGAAAACCAAAGATTTATTAAGTAGTCTACTTTGAAATATTGCCAGGACAGGAAAAAGTGTATTGATAAACTATTGTTTGCCTTTCTAAAGTGAGAGCAATGGAGGCAATGAAAAAGTTTTGGCCCCAAGAACCGTTAAAAGGTTATTTGCCCGTCCATTAATTGAGGAGAAGAAACCAGTGCAATATCCTTAATTGCTTTTCATTTTTATTTTTGTGTGTTTAGTAGGAAAGAAAATATTTGCATATAAAATATTTTTCTGAAAAATGAGTGGTTTTATCATTTATTTTCTCTGGTTTCGTTGGTGAGTGAAAATTTTTTTTCAAAAAGAATTTTTTAGTATTTATTTAGAGAGTAAAAAATATTTTTTTTAAAAATAATTTTTTATGATACTTTCCTTAACACTTCCCTTCAAGTTTATGCCCTATAAAATAGTTTGCCTTTCAAAGTAATACTTAGATTCTTTTCTTTTGTTCACTGGCTTCACACAAGGTTGCATAACCCACCAATCGAATTCGAATGCCTTGATATGCTATATATTCATCAACACTCAAATGTAAGAAAAAAAAGGTTCTGTCGAAAAACATTTTAAATGAAGTCAATATGACCGAGAAAAGAAAGGAAAACTAAAAAGAGGAAACACGAAAGTTAAAGTAAGGACTATATATATATATATATATGCAAGACCTTGGATATCAATCTGAAGACTTCTTGTATTGTTTTAAGTTACAAATCTCATTATCTTATTACCCTTAAATAAATATATAACTTAATAATAAAGTGGTTACGCTTACTTTTAAAGTGGGGTTACATCATGCAAACCACTATGTATCTTTTTTAGTAAAACTCTAACATTGTCTTTGGTTGTCTGCATATATTCTTCTTTTTCTTGTACAATATCTTGTCTTGTTGACCTAATCTTCCCAAGACCTTGTTGAAGATCCCTATTCATTTCTTTATTTATAAGCTTTGTTTGTTTGTACTTTGTACAAAGTTCCAAGTTATTTATAAATCACACATGAGTGGATGTTCACAATAAATATTATTATCATGGTGGTTGGTGAGAATTTTATAGAAAAAAGAAATAAGAAAAGACTTACTAACACCACAAAGAAAGCAGCTTTCAATTTCAAAAGGGACATCTCAGTATTTTTTGTGTGGTAGTTTAAATAAACAGGGAAGGGTACAGTTGCCATGTTTTGGAGTGTTATGAAATTTGGTATGCATCTTCTTCATAAATCAGCTGGTAGTTTCTTCCAGCTAAGCTTTACCTTACTTTTTGTTCCTTCTGACACTTAACTCAACCTTCAGATAGAATTCTTCTGCCTTCCATTATTTGGATTTGGTTTTTCTTTGGGAGGAAGTGGATGTTATGTGAAGTGAATGAATCACATCAATGAATCATCAGAGGGTAGGACAGTCATTACACCATTAGATGGAAGCACCTTTGTTTTCTCTCTCTTAAAAAGTAGTATGTAACTACAAGACACGTCCCTTTCTTTTCATTAAAATAAGTCTCAAGAATAAAAACAAAATACAGAAGCAGAATTTCTGGACATTATGATGATTGATTGAGAGGTGTTCATTTTACAATCAGAACCCTTCCAAATTCCAAAACTATTGCTTCTTGGTTCTGCTTCTTTCTTTAAATATAAATATATACACTAGTTTTGTTTTCTATTTTATTTTCTTCTGCTCAGTAGTTTTTTTTTCTTCACTTGGATGAAGCACAAGAATTTTCTGCTGGATTTTGGAATTTGGGACATCATTATTTCCTGTGTACAAAGTGTCAGTTCAAAGTGTAATTGGATTAATTAATTGTTTCTGTTATGAAAAATTGGTTGTTTCAATTGCTTTATGAAGTCAAAGATTGGATCTTTTTTGAATTCTACTAGGTGGGGTTGTTTGCAATGGGCTGCTACTGGTCATTCTTGAGATGAATTATTGATGAAGGAAAGCAGTTTGATGAGGGTTTTGTTCTGCAAAATCCATTGTCCATTTATTTGCTTCTGTAAACCCTCTGCTGCTCATCTTTACACTTCAGGTCCATTGAAACTGGAAAGTGGCCCACATGTCACTCCAACACTTGTTTCTGATCAACAATCTGTTGCTGCTGAGGTCAAAGAAGAGAGTCCTTTAGACGGAAACCAACTTCCTGAAAATGATCTTAAAAGCTGTATTAGGAAAAGCCCTAATTCTTCAAAGGAGATTGGCAAGAAG
The DNA here is from genome assembly GCA_000715115.1 of Nicotiana otophora. Lineage (NCBI taxonomy): Eukaryota > Viridiplantae > Streptophyta > Magnoliopsida > Solanales > Solanaceae > Nicotiana > Nicotiana otophora. The sequence goes on along the minus strand of AWOL01S0010544.1, from coordinate 59,308 downwards.
AGAGTTCAATGGATGGATAACATAGGGAAAGAACTTGCTGAGATCAAGGAGTTTGAATCCAGGTATGTTCTTGCTGAGAACAGCATTACATTTGGCTCTACTTTGATCAGCTTTTTTGCACAAAAAATGTTTCTGCTCAATTGAGGTGAGTTGTTAATTCTGTTATTGGGGTTTAAATTAAGGGGTAAATATGACAAAATTTGGAGAATATAGATCCAGGTTGTTGGATTTACTTAGATATATTATTGAGATCTATCTGCTTGAAGTTTGAACATCTTTGATTTCTGAACAAAATAAAGACCAAATAGAAATTAGGCATGTGATAGGAATATGAAGTTCTGCGCAGAACAATTTCTAGTTGGACATGGAATGTGAGTGAACAATGATAAGTACAGTACTAATGTGCAATGCCTGTGTTTTGCAGTCTAGGATTTTTGTTACTTTCTTTGCCTATACTAAACGAGTATGAGGCTTTTTGAATCTGGGCTGGGGAGAGTTAAAAGGGTGTGATAAGAAAGTTGCATTGATTGCCATGACTAAGATTCTATGGATCATAATGTTGAACTGGAAGCTGTGATAAGATTCTACAGGTCATAATGTCGAACTGGAAGATGTGTGCCTTCGAATTGGCTCACGATGGTACTCAGTCAAGCTATGACCCAACTGAAGCGCGTTTGACTCAATTTTAGGTTATATTAATTTTATTTTATGCTAATATAAAGTATTTGTCGAGTAAGCTGTTCTTGGCGAGATTTTCTAGAAAGTACAAACAGCTTTCTAGCCATTTAAAACTACTAACTGCCTGCCTCATCAATGATAAGTGGAGATGGTGTCAAGTTCTGAGCTATTTAAAGCCCGTTTAGTGCAGTTTTGTAGAACAGGATTTACGGCTTAGAATTTAAAAGCTATTTATTGAGCTATCCTTAAGTGAATTGATCTTGTGCAATTAGTTGATTGGACATGAAGATGGAAATGGCATGTACAGGCATTGGTACAAATGCATTCTAATCATATGAAAGAGGGAATGCTTACTTCTCCAGGAATATAGTGAAACACATAAGACCTAACCATTCAGAAACATAAAATTAGTGGCTGCATTCCTTCTGTTACAGACTAGACTTAGAGAAGCATGATGTGATGTCACATTTAGTACCAAAATTCTGTCTGTCTGCTTTCCTGATGGATGGATTTTCTTTACATCATGCTAGAGAAATTAGGAGCCTGAAAGATTTCGTTGCTTCTTTTATGAAAATAAATTAGATGAATTAATACTCCATTAGTAATTTCCTTTTCACTTTTGTAGTTGTGTTCTGTCTAAATCCTATTTCAGTTTAATTCCCTCTTGGGTTGTTCCTTTAATAGTAAGCTAACTGTTAAGATGATGTTATCTGCAGTGAAACGGGGGATACTGACACTGAAGAGGAGACAAGACATTGTCTATGCATTATTCTTTGATGCTGCTCAACCAGCTTCTTCCTGAAACTACTTCCAAAGTGGGGCTGCAGTTTAACCTAACAGAAGACAATGAGGAATTGACTTCATGTGCACGGGAACTTTGTTCATGATTAGAAAAGTTACAGGCGCTAAAGTCACTCATCTAAGCATGCTTCCATCAGAATTGCTATTCTTATTGCATTTACATCGAGAATTTCTTCCATGCCGTGCTTTAGTAGAAGCGGAGTTGATGCTGTCATTTCAAAGCTAGACTCCTCATTTGAGTACATTTCATTATCCGGGGAACATCCTACACGGGAATGAAGGTTGTTCATGTATCACTTTCCTGCCATTGCGGATCGTGATCACTTCAAGCTTCTTATGTGAGAATTCATGTCAGCTGACAATTGTTCCCTGTTGTAAACACGTGAAGCTTTTATTCTTGCTTGATTCTTCTGAGCAATAAAACCACACACAAACTAACTGTTTTCTCCTGCAGTAAGTTTTCTGGTTCTAGCATCTGAAGGCTACTGAAAAAGCTGTGCGCACAAATGTTGAACTATAAAGAACAAGCAGCATGTATTGTTTCTGTTGTTTTCTCCAAATAATAAACTTTGAATGAGTTTCAGCTTTGTAGACCAATAATATATTGTGCATCAGTGAAACTGCTTTTGATCATGAAAGGAATATTAGAGGGATAAACAAGCTTAACTTTGAAGATGTAACAAGTTATAATTCCTCTTCATTCTCACAAACAGATAGCCGCCAATGATCAGCTTTATCAGTAAAATCAAATAGTTCATGTAGTAATTTTTTTTTTCTTTCAAAAAAGAGCTTAGGCTGCGATATATATTTTTCTATTGTATTATAAGCTAAGAAGTACATCTTTTGTCGGCGGAGAAGTATATGAAGATCTTGCTGGTTTTTCTTCAGAGTAAGATTTCTTAGCTCTGACGGGTTGTTTTGTATTGTTTCCTGGAAAGTCAAGAATTTGGAGATTTCTAAAGCTGCAAATGCTTTAGATTGCTCATTTCAATTTCATGTTTGGCTGATCTGCTTCTCGTGGCATATCATTCCTTTCTTTTTCAGTTGAGATTTTACAACTCTTCCATTTTTGTAAGCAGTTAGAATGATATTTAGGATAATTAAATATAGTGGTAGACATAAGCCTTACTTCAGTAGACACATATACTAGAACCATATTAGGAAAAGAAAAAGGCAATTTTACTGACCTGGATAGGCCATTAAAATCTTAGTGGGTTAGGAGATTTTTTGGTTTCGAATTAGCACTCAAGTCTATTGTTTTTAGCACTCAAATGCAACCTCATAGCCATCTCAAGGTACCCCAAAAAGGAAAAAGAATGTACTCTCATAATGGAAATATTTATTAGTAAAATTATGCAGGAAAGGTTCCACTGCAGCTGTGTAAGAGAACTGAGGCAATTACTCTTCTCGTCATTATCTATACTATCCTAATTCTCTGCTGCTTCTTGATCTGTACTATGTATCTTCAAGGGAATCACCAATTTAAAGTGCAACTGCTTCAGTTCCGAGCGTGCCTTCTTAGGAGGCTACGCTGTTGTGTAGGCTTCTTGGGGGGTGAAAAGTCCAGTAAGAAATATGACTAAAATTGATACAAGGAAACCAACTGGGAATCCTATCCACATTGCTTCCCATGCAAACCATGGCTCTTTGCTCTCATTCTCTGGTTCCATTGCTTGTGGTGACTTGTTTTCAGGACACTGCAGTTGAATTTGGAAGCCACAAAGACCACTATTATTAGCATAATAAGTTGGATCATCCATTGTATCCATTTGGCCACCAACTGGGATTTTACCCTTTAGATGGTTATTGCTGACATCCAGAGTGGTGAGTTGTTGAAGCTTTGTAAAGGATTGCGGTATTGGACCAGAGAGGCTGTTGTGAGACAAATCTAAACTCTCAAGATTCTCTAAATCCCCAACAGTTGCTGGAATTTTGCCTTTAAGGCCATTGTAAGAGATGTTAAGCATCTTTAGGCCTCTAAGTTTGCCTATAGAAGATGGGATTTCACCAGAAAGATGGTTTTTTGACAAGTCCAGCCAAGAGTAGATATCGATGCTGGCACCCGATGACAGACCTTGTACTGACCTCTTCCAGTTCACTATCAGGTCAGTGTATTCAATTGAGAAGGTGAAAATGAATGAAATTGATGAGAACGTACTTGGCGTTTCAATCATTCCAACTAGATTTCCGACCTCTGAAGGGATACTTCCAGTGAAGCTGTTGTGTGACAAGTCAAGTATTTGAAGCTTACTTAAGTTGGAAATGCTAGAAGGAACTGAACCTTGTAGGAAATTATTCCTCAAATTCAAGCTTCTAAGCGTGGACATTTCTGAGATAAAATTTGGGAATTCTCCTGTGATTCTGTTGTCATGAAGATCAAGATGCTCAAGCATGTAAAAATTGGTCAGGTTCCTCTTCAAACTCCCTGAAAAATTGTTTCCCCCTAAGGCTAAAATCCTGGTTTCTTGTGAAAAGGTTAGAGGAACATCACCGGAGAAGTCATTAAAGGATAAGTCAACATACGCAACAAAAGAAGTTGGATCAAAAAATGGAATTGTGCCAGAAAGTCTGTTCTTTGACAAGTCCAACAGTAACAAGCGATAAATATTGGTGATGGAGCTCGGAATTTTTCCAGAGAAACTATTCTCAGCCAATATGAGAACCATAATCGCGGTAGCATTACCCATATTTTCTGGCAGCTCCCCCGAAAACCTGTTTCTTGAAAGGTCAAGAAGAGATAGACTTCTGGAATGGAAGAGACTAGGAAGGAGAGAACCTGTTAGATTGTTATCTGACAGAATAATAGTTCCAAGTTCCATTTCTGCAAGCCACTGAGGGAAAGTTCCTACGAGCTTGTTGTCACTCAAATCCAAGTAATCAATACTTCTTTGTGAAGAAATCCATTCTGGGATCGGTCCTACAAGGCCGCAAGACTGAAGGGACAGTCCAGATAACATGCATTGAGGCACTATCTTGGCATTGTTGTTCCATTTCAATGCATTTTTTCCAAGAAACAGATTTTTCAGAGCCTTCATGTGGAATAACCAAGATGGAATCTCTCCAGTAAGCATATTGTTATCCAATTTAAGAGTCTCCAATTTGGTCATGTTCTTTATTGAACTTGGAATGACACCAGTCAGCTTGTTCTTGCTCAAGGCCAAAGTAGACAGATTTGACAAGCTCCCCATCTCAGTTGGAATCCGCTGTGAAAATAGATTTTCCCTTAAATCCAACACTTGCAATCCCTTCAAGTTCAATATAGAAAGTGGGAATCCACCAGAAAAGTGGTTGTTTCTGAGGGACAATTCTTGAATCTTGCTGAGGTTTCCAATCTCCACGGGAATGTTTCCACCAAGAAAGTTGTCATCCAGCTTCAATGTTCTCAACTTTTGAAGAAATCCTACTTCAGGAACCAAAACACCAGTAAGCAAATTCTCACTCAAGTCTAGATATTGGAGGTGCCTTAAGTGAAAAACTTGTGGAGGAATAGAGCCAGTAAAGTTATTCTGCATCAACTCAAGATGAACTAAGTTTCCAAGACTGGCGATCCATTCACCCGGTATTTGGCCTTTTATGTGATTTGAGGACAAGATAAGCATCATCAAAGATTTTATTCCGAAAAGGGGTGCCAAAACAGAAGAACTGACCGCAACAGGTTCAAGAGATTGAAGAGAAACAAGGGAATCCAGATAGAGAGTAATCACAGCTTTAGAATTTGATTTAGAGTCACAAATGACTCTATCCCAAGTACAACAATCGGAGGTGGAATTCCAGTCCTCTAGTGCAAAGCTGAAGAAACCATCTGAAGAAGATGAATTAACAGCAGCATTCTTGAGGAATGCAGATTTAAACTTGAGAAGGGCTTGTTTTTGATCAATTGGACAGCAAAAAGCAGCTCTAAAGAAACTGAGAAATCCCAGTGAAAGAAGCAGTAGGCATAGTTTAGTCATGGTTGGTTCGAATACTCTTTTGAAATATTTTTTTGTCAAACTATCAGTTCTTTTTCTTCAAGTAAGGCATTAATGGGCACAATATGGTTTTATAGGAAGATAAATTTGCCCATACTAGTTGAGTCAATGGATTGTGTACGGCAATCACAAATCAGTTGCCTTTCTAGTTGATTAGAATAGGAGTCAAGTCATTCTAGTGGTTAGGTGAAGTCGAATGAATTGAGTATTACAGTGACAAATCGTTCTTTGTGGTTGACTATAGGGTGGTAGCTAGTCATTGTAGTGATTAAAGTCAATGTGGCACTAGTGTTTTTGGTTTGAAAATAGAATATAAACAAGTGAAGATCGTTTGGCTTGCTTTTGGCGAGCAATTTTGACTGGTTATCTCTCAGCATTGGGATTTTCCATGGAAGTTAGAAAAATTTACATCATTCTAATATTTTGGGTATTTTATAGGTGTAACTTTCACAGACCCCTTGAGGTTCCAGAAACTAGCAGTTAGTCCCTTGAGATTTGAGAAAGTGGCATATACATCCTGTTGTGTTAGAAGTAAGGCTGTCCAACGGCCCGTCCCGGTCCGGTCCCATCCCGGTCCCGTCCCACTTAATTCTAAATGGGATGGGGCCATGATAAACGGGACACAGGATGGGACGGACGAGATGGCCATTTCGTCCCGTTTGTCCCGTCCCGCCTGTCCCGCGTCCTTTTTTTCTTTTTTCTTTTTTGAATTCTAGTCGTTGGGCAACGACTCCAGTTGCTTACAAAATTTTAGAAAAATTTTATTATGCTACAAAATAATTTTCTGGTATATATTATCCTACTGTTACACAAATATTATGGTATATTTGTGGAATTTCTGTTGTATTTGGTAAGTATAAAACTAATCCAACTAATGCACCGGCCATTAATGAAATGATTGCAAAATTTTAAAAGTATTTTTTCCCTATTCCCCAAGTTTATTTAATTTCTACTATACTTAACCCATCTTTAAAATTAAGAGGTGCAAAGGGACTTCTTCGTAAAATTTATGAGAATTTAGCAATTCAAGAAAATGAACAACCATCTCTCGAAGACTGCCAAGCTAACATGTATTCTTATGTTAGAATTTAGATCAATGTTTGATAAATATAAATCTATGAAAACAACAGGTGGTGAAACTGCTTCTTCTACTTCTAAGTCTAGAGTAGAAGTTATATGGGAAGATATGGATGATATAACAAGTTTTGATTCCTTTATTGATGATGAACTTGATTCATATCTTAATCAAGGATTGGAAAGTATTAAAGACGAAGAAGACAACGAACAACTTTTGGCATGGTGGAGGGAGCGTGGCAAGACTTTTCCAACACTTTCAATAATGGCCCGAGATATCCTTGCTATTCAAGCATCATCAGTAGGATCGGAGAGTGCTTTTAGCGTGACAAGATTTCAAATCAGAGATCATAGACATTCATTAGCGGAGGACAGCCTAGAGATTTCATTATTCAGAGATTGGATTAATTTAGAAAGAAGAAATTTTGGTTTTGAAAAATTAACCACTAGGGAAGAAGAAGAATACAATGAGATACTTAGCACTGGGAGCGATGACGACATGGAACTCATGGAACATCAATCAACATTGCCAATTCCAGAACAATGTCCGAGAGAAATTATAGATAAGTTATAACGAAGTTATATAGGAGTTTACAAATATTAGTATGATAATTTGTAATTGGCTACTAAGAGACCTAGTTCAAATAGAACCCTTCCTAGAAGGTGGCTGCGTAGAGCCGTAGATTAGGTGCTCTTCAAAAGAATTATATTTGTACGTGAGATTTGAAAGTTCTATTAATAAAATAAAAGGCTCTAAGCGTTGAACTGTTTTTATGAATTGTCTTACACTCTTACTTAGTTACTTAATGGCTTAAAATTATATTAAATAAATTATAACTCTATTATAAATTTATAATTTCTAGAATATTTCATTACAAGTCTTTTATTTTAATATTTTATAATTCTTTACTTAGTTTCCTAATTTCCGTTTAATTTTTTAAGTTTATTAAATAAATCAAAAAAATTAGTTGTTGCAAACTTTAAAAACTTAGTCATTGTCAAAAGAATAGCCGTTGCCAAACTCAATGCTTAAATATTTTTTTTTAAAACGACACTTAAGGCCCGCGAACCCATCCCGTCCCGTCCCGTCCCATCCCGTTTGTTAGCGGGACGGGATGGGCCTACCGTCCGTCCTGTCCCGTCCCGTCCCATCCCGTTTGTTAGCGGGATGAGATGTGCCTACCGTTTTGTCCTGTTTGTCCCGTCCCGCCACCGTCCCGACTAAATGTCGTCTCGTCCCGTCCCGTTAATTTTGTCCCGTCCCCTCCCGTTGGACAGCCATAGTTAGAAGTTGAAGAACATACGAACTGTGCCTATTTGTACTTGACCTTTATTTTTTATTTAGCAAAATATTAGAACTAAACATGATCAAGACAAGATGGAACTGTCTGCGCCAATTTGACTTTTTTATACAACGACTTTCAAGGAACAACGGAAAGAAAACAAAACAAAAGGGATTATGTTATAAATATATTATATTATGAATGTCCATTTAGTATTTCGTTGTAAATAAGCTTCCTGAACAAGCTTATTCATATGGGACTCAGTCGTAAATATATTTATCTATTTAGTACTCTATTGGAAATAAGCCTCGTGAAGAATCTTATCCTTTCGGTACTCCGTTATGGATAAATATTACCCTCGGTAGAAGATTATCTATATCTGGTACAATGAGCTTATCCTTTCGGTACTCCGTTATGGATAAATATTATCCCTGGTAGAAGATTTTCTATATATGGTACAATAGCAGCTTACATAGCAGCTTGCAGTAGCAGCTTACACAACAACTTCCTTTCTTCTATAAATAGAGGAGATTTCAGTTCATTATATACATCAGTTTGAAATTGAATAATATATCAGTTTTCTCTATACTTGTCTTTACTTTACAGTCTTTATTTTATAATACGTTATGTCACGACCCAAAATTTCCCACAGACGGGACCGTGATGGCGCCTAACATTTCACTTGTTATGCAAGCCAAAATTAGAGAATCATTAATCAATTTCTTATTTCCATTCAATAATTAACAACAATTAACTAAGATGAAATATAATAAGTGCGGAATATCATAAAATTGTATTAATTACTACTACCCGGATCTGGAGTCACAATTCACGAGTATTCTAGAATTTACTACAAGTAATAGTCTGAAAGAAATACAACTATCTAAATGAAAGAAACAGTATAACAGAAAAGATAGACGGGGACTTCAAGGTCTATGAACGCCGACAGATCTACCTTGAGTCTCCGGACAGCGGACCAATAGCAAAATCTCGATCAACCCGAACCGGTATCAAAATCTGCACAGAAAGTGCAGAGTGCAGTATCAGTACAACCGACCGCATGTACTGGTAAGTGTCGAGCCTAACCTCGACGAAGTAGTGACGAGTCTAGGACAAGACACCCACAAAAAATCTGAACAGTATAATCATGCCAGTAAAAATAACCGCCAATACAGAACTAAAACATAAAATAATGGGAAGGGGACATGCAGTGGGGGATTTTAATATAAGGAGTAAGAATAATGAAAAGACAGAATTAAACATCAATCAGTAAGCAAATCAAACAACTAAAACCGAAAGGAAAACTGTACGGCATCACCCTTCATGCTTCTACTCTCAACTTCACAAAATAATAAATAAGACTATACGGCATCACCCTTCGTGCTTTTACTCTCTTCCTCACAATATAAATAATTCATGCACGGCATCACCCTTCGTGCTTTACACTCTTCCTCACCATATAAATAAATCATGCACGGCATCACCCTTCATGCTTTACACTCTTCCTCACAATATAAATAAATCATGCACGACATTATCCTTCGTGCTTTATACTCTTCCTCACAATTCACAGAATCAATAACAACGGTTAGAGAGAAGTTTCATAAAGAAATCAATATTTCATCAATGATTACTTTCACAATTTAACATCTCAACCTCGAAGCAATATTCACAATTTTATCAACCTTGGTGGAACCGGATACAAGTCTCCCAACATTTCAACAACAACAATAAGGATGGATAACAAGATTTAAGACTACAAATTTGCAAGAATGGAATTTCATTCGCATGCTATGACTTGACCACAACGCATAGATGCTCGTCACCTCAACTATACATCGTATTCAACAACAAAACACATAGCAAATACTCACACAATACCTATTCCCTCAAGCCAAAGTTTGACACAACACTTACCTCAATTTCGCAGGCCACTCACTGCTCAAGTACCACTTTTCCTTTAGAATTCACCTCCAACCCACTCGTATCTAATCATAATTAGTTTAATATCATCCATTATCGCTAAAGGAATCAACTTTAATGCATAGTTACAGTTTTTCTTAAGTTTTCCCAACAAAAGTCAAAAATCGACCCCGAGCCCGCTTGGTCCAAACTCGAGGTTCAGACTAAAATTCGTTTACCCATTCTCCCCCGAGCCCGGATATACAATTGGTTTTGGAATCCGACTTCAATTTGAGGTCTAAATATCCAAATTTCAAAATTCCTAAGTTTTACCCCAAAATCCTAATTTCACCATAAAAATTCTAGATTCTAGGTTGAAATCTTGTTATAAGATGTAAAAGATTGAAAGTAAAGAGTTAGGAATCACTTACCTATGATTTGAGGAAGATTTGGTCTTTGAAAAATCGCCTCTTGAGGTTTAGGATTTGAAAAATTGAAGAATGAATAAAAACTCCCGTCTAAGTCTAAAGTTATCAGTTGCGGATGTCGCATTTGCGACCTGAGCTTCGCAATTGCGAAGCTCGCAAATGCGAAGGAGTCATCGAAAATGCGAGAACCTTCACATTTTCGCTGCCTTCGTAAATGCGAAGGGTATGTCGCGTTTGCGACAATTGGCCCATCGCAATTGCGGGTAGAAGTTCGCATTTGCGAACATGCCCTTCCTAGACCCCCTTCGTAATTGCGAAGATAAACTCGAAATTGCGAGAAGTGCTGGCCTAGGCTTTCTTTGCAATTGCGATAAAAACCTCGCAATTGCCATACCTGCTTGGTTCGCATTTGCGAAGCCTGATCTCGCAATTGCGAGATCAGAGGCCTGCTACAGACACCAGTTACACCAGCAAAGTTCTAAGTTCCAAAATCACTCTGTAGCCTACCCGAAACTCACCCGAGCCCTCGGAGCTCCAAACCAACATGCACGCTAGTCTAAAAATATCATACGAACTTGCTCGTGCGATCAAATCACAAAACTAACACCTAAAACTATGGATTTAGCACCAAAACTCATGAATTCCTCAAGAACATTTCAAAACTACTATCTTCTCAACCGGATGTCCGAATCACGTCAAATCAATTCCGATTTCTATCAAATTTCACAGACATGACTTATATATAATATTAAACCTGTATCGGACTCCGGAACCAAAATACGGGCCCGATATCAATGAGATCAAATATTAATCGATTTCTTTAAATCCATAGAATTTCAGTCTTACAATTTTCATCAAAAAGTTATTTCTCGAGCTAGGGACCTCGGAATTCGATTCCGAGCATACCCCCAAGTCCCATATTTTACTACGGACCTTCCGGGACCACCGGAACACAGATCCAAGTCCGTTCACTCAAAACATTGACCAAAGGTAACTAAAAGTTATTTTTAAATCCCAAAAATTATTACTTCATAAATTTCCACATAAAGGCTTTTCGAATTTATTCTCGGACTGTACGCGCAAATCGAGGTGAGTAAAAGTAAGGTTTTAAGGCTAACGGACACAAAATAGAGTCTTAATTGACAAGGTGACCCTTTGGGTCATCACAATCTCCACCTCTAAAACAAACGTTCGTCCTCAAACGGACATAAAAAAGTACCTAAACTGGCGAACAAGTGGGGATATCTACTCCGCATGTCCGACTCGGACTCCCAAGTAGCTGCCTCAATAGACTTACCTCTCCAATGCACTCGAATTGAAGGGTGACTCTTTGACATCTACTGATGAACCTGCCGGTCTAGAATGGCTATCGGCTCCTCCTCACAAGTTAAATCCTTGTCCAATTGGACAGATCTGAAATCTAACACGTGGGACGGGTCACCATGATATTTCCGGAGCATAGACACATGGAATACCGGATGAACTGAGGCTAACCCTGGAGGGAACATAAGTCGATAAGCTACCTCCCCCACTCTCTCGAGGATCTTGAATGGCCCGATGTACTTAGGGCTCAACTTTCCCTTCTTCCCAAATCTCATAACACCCTTCATGGGTGATACCCAGAGTAATACCCTCTCCCCGACCATGAATGCCACATCACGAACTCTACGGTCGGCATAACTCTTTTGCCTGGACTGAGCTGTACGAAGTCGATCCTGTATAATCTTGACCTTGTCCAAGGCCTCCTAAACTAAATTTGTACCCTATAACCGAGCCTCCCCCGGCTCAAACCACCCAATTGGCGACCTGCACCGTCTACCATATAAGGCCTCATAGGGAGCCATCTGAATGCTCGGCTGGTAGCTGTTATTGTAGGCGAACTCTGCGAGGGGCAAGAATTGATCCCAAGAAACTCCAAAGTCTATGACACAAGCGTGGAGCATATCCTCCAAGATCTTAATAGTACGCTCGGACTGCCAGTCCGTCTGAGGATGGAATGCTGTGCTCAACTCAACCCACGTACCCAACTCATGTTGTACTGCCCTGCAAAAGTGCAAGGTAAACTGCGTACCTCGATCAAAAATGATAGACACTGGCACACCGTGAATACGTACGATCTCACGAATGTAAATCTCTGCCAATCGCTCCGAGGAACAGGTAACTTCCATAGGAATAAAATGCGCTAACTTAGTCAGCATGTCCATAATGACCCAAGCTGCATCGAACTTCCTCTGAGTCCGTGGGAGTCCAACAACAAAATTCATAGTGATACACTCCTACTTCCACTCAGGACCTTAATTCCTTCTCTGGAGATAACATGACCCAAGAAGGTGACAGATTCGAGCCAAAATTTACATTTTGAAAAGTTCACGTACAATTGGTGCTGATGAAGAGTCTGCAAAACTGCCCTGAGATGATCGGCATGGTCCTCTCGACCTTGTGAATACACAATAATATCGTCAATGAACACTATCAAAAAGGAATCGAGAAAAGGCTCGTGCAAGTAGCGCCGCAAGGTGCCGTGCGCATGGGGATAAGCTTAGTACGTTCCGATTGCCATCGGTTATTGCGGACAACATCGGGAGGCGACATCGCTCATAGCGGCTGATGGCTTTTGGAAACGGAATGGCGAGGCCTCGTGCAAGTAGCATCGCAAGGTGCCGTGCGCATGGGACTAAACTCAGTACGTTCCGATTACCATCGGTTGTTGTGGGCAACATCGGGAGGCGACATCGCTTGTGGCGGCTGATGGCTTTTGGCAACGAAACGGCAAGGCCTCGTGCAAGTAGCGCCGTAAGGTGCCGTGCGCATGGGGCATTGGTCAGCCCAAATGACATCACAAGAAATTCATAGTGACCATAACGAGTTTGGTTGTTGTGGTTGTTTATTAGCTACCTAGACTTGATTATGGGATATTAATGCTTTGATTGTATTTGGTTGTTTGATGATTTTGTTACATGAATCGTGAGGGTACATAAAGTTGGTTTCCAATCATAGTTGACCCTCTACTTTATTATTCTGCCCTTTTCATTCCTAAACTTCACCACATCAGATAATTTAGCATCCATTTCCACCTGCGGTGCTTTGGACCGCATCTGCGGCAATTTCCTCGCAGGTGCACCTTTCCCTCACTTGGCCAGGCTCCGCATCTGCGGAGAAGGAGGGTCGCTTCTGTGAGCCTAGCCGCACCTACGACCATGGCTCTCACACCTGCGCTCACTCAGGTGGGCACAATCTTCTGCATCTGCGGATTCTGGATTGCCCTCCATTTCTCGCTTATGCGGCTCGTGGCTCGCACCTGCGATCCCGCACCTGCAGCTAGCTAAGAGGAAGTGTGATTATGAAAATCTGGGAGCTTTAGCTATTGCTCCAAGCTCCCAACTTGGTTTAAGCCTCGTCCGATTGACACTCGGCGCCCCCGGGGCTCCGCCCGAACATACCAACAAGTTTAGAGTCATAAAACGGACTTGCGCTAACTCTCGAAATGCCTGAAATAACAATAAAACTAAGAATCGCACCCCAAAACCAATTGAATCAAACTTATGAACTTCAAGTTCTTCTTCCCCTCTAGCTCTATTACTCCTTGTTCTAGATGTTCCAAAATTTCTGTTGACTTATTTGCAATTTTCTTCCATTCTCCAATCGCTTCCATATCCACCTTATGGTGCTCTATATTTGTAGCTTCGGATACGAACACCCTTTTCTGTAGCCTCTTGTACTTTACCTGCACCTCACCCACCTCATCTTTAAATATATTTTAATAACAAGAATAATAAAGTCATATTAATATTGATAAATTGGGAAAATGATTATTATGTACGTAAATAAATATTTCTCATATAATTAAAACTTAATAAGAACAAATCTTAACCACTCAGACTAATGGCATAAAGTATAACAAATTCTCTCTCTCTCACACACACACTCTACTATATATCAAATTTTAGTTTGGGGTTTGATCTAAAGAAAAAAGGAACAAATTGGCATTCCCTTGACTTTAGTACATTTATATGGATTTTTAAGTTCATAATATCAAATGTCAGTTTTGGCATCACAGATTTCGCCAAAGAAGNTACATTTATATGCATTTTTAAGTTCATAATATCAAAGGTCAGTTTTGGCATCACAGATTTCGCCAAAGAAGGTTTCTTTTCCTTTCATTTATACCTGAAAGGAACTAGAGTTTTTGTCAATTTTCATATTAACTGCCCTTGCTCTCCCCCAAAAAATCATCCAAAATAAGGGGGAACAAAAAAGAACTTATTCCCTACTATTCTAGAGTAAAAACATGTCATTATAGAGAATGATTTAAGACCAGAAAAAAGGAAACAATTTCAAATTCCATCACATTACTGTTAGGAGATCATACAGTGGTGTAAAGATCAAGAACTCAAGATTTTAATGACATCAAGAAAGACGGTGTTCCTTTTCATGAAGTGAAAGTTGTGTACATAAAACTCCAGAACTCTGACGAAAGTTCTGGAAATTTAGGGATTTAGTCAAATTTCGGGCTGCTGGTGTGTGGTATGAAAACTGAGTTATATAAGATGCTAATAGTGAACCTTGGCCCTCATTCGAAGAAGAATGATCTTAAGTGGGGAAGGATGTAATGCCTCGTAAAAAAGAATTCCAAAACAAATGGGGGTTCCGTGATGCCTTCGTGACCGCAATGTTGTTTCCGTGTTCGTGTAGTTCAAGAGTGTGATGTGCTTTGTGTTTGCAACCATGGGCTCACGTTCGCGTAGAGTCTTTTGGAGGCCCGGGAAGTTTGTTCTTCGTGATCGCAAGGATATGTTCGTGATCGCGAAGGGTATTCCTGGGCAGACTATTTAACATCTCTACTTCAAGGGTTTGGTCATTATACCACATTTTGAGTTAGAGAGCTCGCCTGTATGTCGCATGCATAAGCTTCTATATCATGTTGGGTCATCCCATAGTATTCTCTTATGTTTAATTCTATTTATCTCATGACGATCTTTTCGGTTCATTTACCCATGATAATATGATAAGACGGATACGTTACGTTGGTACTCGGTTGAGTTAGGCACCAGATACCCATCGCGGCCCTACAGTTAGGGTCATGACAGTTGCGTTAAGGAAAACGTTTAAAATTCTGGCTCACATCGATCTAGTTTCGGCGGGGCATGATGTTGTATAGATACATCGCCTAGGATATTGCGCGTTCTATGCGTATCCGTTCTACGTGGGCTATTCTTTTCCTCTTCTCCCCTTATATATACAACTTATCCGTATGCTGATGAAATATGCAGAGTTGGCTGGCCGTGGGGTCTCACTTCGCCACCTGTTGCATATCTTCGCCCCTAGTTTCTATAGGAGGCGATGCTACACCTTCGCCACCTAGGAAGTAAATGTTTGGTGGTGAAGATGGATGATAAGGCGAATCGTCTGAGATCAAACATTAATCGATTTCTTTAAATCCATAGAATTTCAGTCTTACAATTTTCATAAAAAATTTATTTCTCGAGCTAGGGACCTCGGAATTCGATTCCGAGCATACCCCCAAGTCCCATATTTTACTACGGACCTTCCGGGACCGCCGGAACATAGATCCAGGTCCGTTCACTCAAAACATTGACCAAAGGCAACTAAAAATCATTTTTAAATCCCAAAAATTATTAATTCATAAATTTCCACATAAAGGCTTTCCGGATTTATTCTCGGACTGCACACGCAAATCGAGGTGAGTAAAAGTAAGGTTTTAAGGCTAACAGACACAGAATAGAGTCTTAATTGACAAGGTGACCCTTTGGGTCATCACAATCTCTACCTCTAAAACAAACGTTCATCCTCAAACGGACATAAAAAAGTACCTGAACTGGCGAACAAGTGGGGATATCTACTCCGCATGTCCGACTCGGACTCCCAAGTAGCTGCCTCAATAGGCTTACCTCTCCAATGCACTCGAATTGAAGGGTGACTCTTTGACGTCTACTGACGAACCTGCCGGTCTAGAATGGCTATCGGCTCCTCCTCACAAGTCAAATCCTTGTCTAATTGGACATATATGAAATCTAACACGTGGGACGGGTCACTATGATATTTTCGGAGCATAGACACATGGAATACCGGATGAACTGAGGATAACCCTGTAGGGAACACAAGTCTATAGCTACCTCCCTCACTATCTCGAGGATCTCGAATGGCCCCATGTACCTAGGGCTCAACTTGCCCTTCTTCCCAAATCTCATAACACCCTTCATGGGTGATACTCAGAGTAATACCCTCTCCCCGACCATGAATGCCACATCACGAACTCTACGGTCGGCATAACTCTTTTGCCTGGACTGAGCTGTACGAAGTCGATCCTGTATAATCTTGACCTTGTCCAAGGCCTCCTAAACTAAATTTGTACCCAATAACCGAGCCTCCCCCTGCTCAAACCACCCAACTGGCGACCTGCACCGTCTACCATATAAGGCCTTATAGGGAGCCATCTGAATGCTCTACTGGTAGTTGTTATTGTAAGCGAACTCTGCGAGGGGCAAGGACTGATCCCAAGAAACTCCAAAGTCTATGACACAAGCATGGAGCATATCCTCCAAGATCTTAATAGTACGCTCGGACTGCCCGTCCATCTGAGGATGGAATGCTGTGCTCAACGCAACCCACGTACCTAACTCATGCTGTACTGCCCTCCAAAAGTGCGAGGTAAACTGCGTACCTCGATCAAAAATGATAGACACTGGCACACCGTGAATACGTACGATCTCACGAATGTAAATCTCTGCCAACCGCTTCGAGGAATAGGTAACTGCCATAGGAATGAAATGCGCTGACTTAGTCAGCATGTCCACAATGACCCAAGCTGCATCGAACTTTCTCTGAGTCCGTGGGAGTCCAACAACAAAATCCATAGTGATACGCTCCTACTTTCACTCAGGAATCTCTAACCTCTAAAGTAAACCACCAGGTCTCTGATGCTCACACTTTACCTGCTGGCAATTTAGGCACTGAGCTACATAGGCAATTATGTCTTTCTTTATCCTCCTCCACCAATAATGATGCCGCAGGTCCTGGTACATCTTGGCAGCACCCGAGTGAATAGAATACCGAGAACTGTGAGGCTCCTCAAGGATCAACTCATGAAGCCCATCCACATTAGGCACACAAATACGACCATGCATCCTCAAAACTCCATCATCTCCAACAGTAACCTGCTTGGCACCACCGTACCACACTGTGTCTCTAAGGACAAATAAATGAGGATCGTCATCCTGTCGATCTCTGATGCGCTCAAACAAAGAAGACCGAGCAACTGTACAAGCTAGAACACGGCTAGGCTCAAACATATCCAACCTTACGAACTGGTTGGCTAAGTACTAAACATCCAATGCAAACAGTCTCGCACCAACTGGAATATATGCAAGGCTACCCATACTAGCTGATTTTCTACTCAAAGTATCGGCCACAACATTGGCCTTCCTGGGATGATACAATATGGTGATATCATAGTCTTTCAATAGATCCAACCACCTTCTCTATCTCAAATTTAGTTCCTTCTGCTTGAACAAATACTGCAAGCTCTGATGATCAGTGAATATCTCACATGGCACGCCGTAAAGATAGTGCCTCCAAATCTTTAGTGCGTGAATAATGGCTGCCATCTCTAGATCATGAACATGGTGATTCTTCTCGTGAACCTTTTGCTACCGTGAAGCATATGCAATAACCTTGCCACCCTGCATCAATACCGCACCCAAACCAATATGAGATGCGTCACAATATACTGTATAAGATCCTGAACCTGTGGGTAACACCAATACCGGTGCCATGGTCAAAGCAGTCTTGAGCTTCTGAAAGCTCGCTTTACACTCGTCTGACCACCTGAACAGGGCATCCTTCTGGGTCAATCTGGTCAACGGGGATGCTATGGATGAAAACCCCTCCACAAATCGACGTTAATAGCCCGCCAAACCTAGGAAACTGTAGATCTCTGTAGCTGATGTGGGTCTAGGCCAGTTCTGAACTGCCTCAACCTTCTTAGGATCCACCTGAATACCCTTCGCTAATACAATGTGACCCAAGAAAGCAACTGAACTCAACCAAAACTCGCATTTTGAGAACTTAGCATATAACTGGCTGTCTTTCAGAGTCTGAAAAATGATCCGAAGGTGCTCCTCATGCTCCTCTCGACTGTGGGAGTAGATCAAGATATCATCAATAAAAATAACCACAAAGGAATCAAGTAGGGTTTGAACACCCGGTTCACATACCCATGAACGTTGCTGGGGCATTTGTCAGCACAAATGACATCACTAGAAACTCATAATGCGTATACCGAGTCCGAAAAGTTGTCTTAGGAACATCGGATGCCCTAATCCTCAACTGATGGTAGCCAGATCTCAAATCAATCTTTGAAAACACCTTGGCACCCTGAAGATGATCAAATAAAGCATCAATCCTGGGCAATGGATACTTGTTCTTGATGGTGACTTTGTTCAACTGTCGATAATCTATACACATCCTCATCGATCCATCTTTCTTATTCAAAAACAACACAAGTGCACCCTAGGGCGAGACACTAGGTCTAATGAAGCCCTTATCAAGCAAATCTTGCAACTGCTCCTTCAATTCTTTTAACTTTGGTGGGGCCATGCGATATGGAGAAATGGAAATAGGCTGAGTGCCCGGAGCCAAATCAATGCAAAAATCAATATCCCTATCGGGTGGCATCCCTGACAGGTCTGCAGGAAACACCTCTGGAAACTCACGAACAACCGGCACCGAATCTATGGAAAGAACCTCCACACTAGAATCGCAGACATAAGCCAAATAAGCTAGACACCCCTTCTCGACCATATGCCGAGCCTTAACATAAGAGATAACCCTGTTGGCAGAATGACCAAGGTTCTCTCTCCACTCTAATCGAGGCAACCCCTACAAGGCTAAGGTCACCGTCTTGGCGTGACAATCTAATATAGCATGATAAGGTGACAATCAATGCATACCAGTATGATATCAAAATCAACCATGTCGAGAAGTAGACGATCTACATGAGTCTCAAGACTCCCAATGGTGACCACACACGAACGATAAACACGATCTAACATAATAGCATCTCCCACTGGTGTGGATACATACACATGAGAACTTAAAGAATCACGGGGCACACCCAAATAGTAAGCAAAATGGGATGACATATATGAGTAAGTAGATCCCGGATCAAATAGAACTGAAGCATCTCTACTGCAAACTGAAATAGTACCTGTGATAACAGCGTTAGATGACTCAGTCTCAGGCCTGGTTGGGAAAGCATAACACCAGGGCTGGGCCCCACCACCCTAAACTACGGCCCTGGGATGACCTCTAACTAGTTGGTCTCCACCTCTAACGGCCTGACCTCCACCTCTAACAGTCTGGCCTCTACCTCTGGTTGCCTGACCCCTGCCTCTGGATGGCTGAGCAGGTGGTGCAACAACTGGTGCCGGGACCATGGCACGTGAACTCTGATGCTGTGACCCGTCTCCCGAGGGCAAAATCTAGCAATGTGCCTCGGATCACCACAAGTATAACATAACCTTGGCTGCTGTGACTGCTGGCCCTGAAACTGACCCTGTCGACCTGAATAACCACCCTGATAACTCTGGAGTGGAGGTGCACTAATAGGAGCTGGTGGTGCACTGTAGGCT
>AWOL01S0010544.1:23173-34886 GCA_000715115.1 Nicotiana otophora | reverse complement strand
TGAAACTGACCCTGTCGACCTGAATAACCACCCTGATAACTCTGGAGTGGAGGTGCACTAATAGGAGCTGGTGGTGCACTGTAGGCTAGCTGGTCGGAATAATGCATCTGAGGGCCATGACTACCTGAGGCACCGTGGGATGCCTGGAGCGCTGAATGAAACGTCCTGGGAGGATGGCCTCTAAAAAAGGTACTCCTACCTCTAGATGAGGCACCGCTGAACTCACCGGAATGACGAGGTCTCTTGTCAGACCCTTGACCTCCCTGAGTAAGAACCATTTCGACTCGTCTGGCGACATTAGAAGCCGCCTAAAAAGAAATCTCACTCCCAGTCTCCTTAGCCATCTGCAATCTGATAGGCTGAGCAAGTCCATCAATAAACCTCCTCACCCTCTCTAGGAAGCAGAAGAATAGCATGAAGGGCCAAATCCACAAAATGGCTCTTATACTGAAAAACAGTCATACTGCCCTACTGGAGACGCTCAAACTGATGACGACGCTCCTCTCTCAATGTGATAGACAGAAACTTCTCTATGAAGAGCTGAGAAAACTGGTCCCAAGTAAGAGCAAGCGACCCAGCTGGTCTGGTCAACAAGTAATCTCTCCACCATTTCTTGGCGGAACCAGTCATCTGAAATGCAGCAAAATCGACCCTATTGGTCTCCACTATACCCATGTTCCGTAAAACCTCGTGACAACTGTCAATATACTCCTGGGAATCCTCTGAAGGAGCACCACTGAAGTGAACAGGAAAGAGCTTGATAAACCTGTCTAATCTCCATAAAGCCTCAGAAGACATAGCTGGCCCATCTCCAACTTGTGCCGCAATAACCGGCTGAACTAATCCAACTAGCTAAGCTGCTGGATCCTGATACTGGGGAGCTATCTGCTCTAGAGCAGGAGTGGTAGGAGTCAGAGCTCCTCCTCCAGCCTGAGAGTCTGCTGGTGCCATGGGAAATGCGCCAGTCTAGGCCACACTCTCCATAAGGCCTACCAAATGGACCAAAGCGTCCTGAAGTACTGGGTTAGCAATGAACCCCTACGGAACCTGAGCTGGTCCGGCAGGAACAGTCTGGGCTGGAACCTCCTTGTCAATCTCTATCTGAGGCTCCACTGCTGGGGCTGCTGCTCGGGCTCTAGGCTGAGCCCTTCCCCTGCCTCGGCCTCTAGCATGGCCTCAACCTTTACCCCGTGTAGGAGCTTTCACTGGAGGCTCTGACTGCTGCTCAGCTGAGGAAGCGGTACGTGTTCTCGCAATCTGCGAGAGAATATGGGTAGAAGAGTTCAATCAGTTTTGAGAAATCAAAATCGCACGACGGAGAAGAATAGAAGTGAAACTTGTTCCCAAACTTCATAGCCTCTGGAAGATAAGCACAGACGTCTCCATACCGATCCTCTAGACTCTACTACTCGTGAATCGTGAGACCTAGGAAACCTAGTGCTCTGATATCAACTTGTCACGACCCGAAATTTCCCACCGACGAGACTATGATGGTGCCTAACATTTCACTTGTTAGGAAAGCCAACATTAGAGAATCATTAACAAATTCCTTATTTCCATTCAGTAATTAACAATAATTAACTAAGATGAAATATAATAACTGTGGAATATCATAAAACTATATTAATTACTACCACCCGGATCTGGAGTCACAATTCACGAGCATTCTAGAATTTACTACAAGTAATAGTCTGAAAGAAATACAACTGTCTGAATGAAAGAAATCGTATAACAGAAAAGATAGATGGGGACTTCAAGGTCTGTGAACGCCGACAAATCTACCTTGAGTCTCCAGACAACGGACCAATAGCAAAATCTCGATCAACTTGAACCGGTATCAAAATCTGCACAGAAAGTGCAGAGTGCAGTATCAGTACAACCGACTTCATGTACTGGTAAGTGTCGAGCCTAACCTCGGCGAAGTAGTGATGAGGCTAGGACAAGACACCCACATAAAAGCTGAACAGTATAATCATGCCAGTGGAAATAACAGCCAATACAGAACTAAAACATAAAATAATGGGAAGGGGACATGCAGTGGGGGATTTCAATATAAGGAGTGAGAATAATGAAAAGACAGAATTAAACAACAATCAGTAAGCAAATCAAACAATTAAAACCGTAAGAAAAACTGCACGGCATCACCCTTCGTGCTTCTACTCTCAACTTCACAAAATAATAAATAAGACTACACGGCATCACCCTTCGTGCTTTTACTCTCTTCCTCACAATATAAATAATTCATACTCTTCCTCACCATATAAATAAATCATGCACGGCATCACCCTTCGTGCTTTACACTCTTCCTCACAATATAAATAAATCATGCATGGTATCACCCTTTGTGCTTTACACTATTCCTCACAATTCACAGAATCAATAACAACGGATAGAGAGAAGTTTCACAAAGAAATCAATATTTCATCAATGATTACTTTCACAATTTAACATCTCAACCTCTAATCAATATTCACAATTTTATCAACCTTGGTGGAACCGGATACAACTCTCCCAACATTTCAACAACAATAATAAGCATGGATAACAAGATTTAAGACTACAAATTTGCAAGAATGGAATTTCATTCGCATGCTATGACTCGACCACAACGCATAGATGCTCTTCACCTCAACTATACATCGTATGCAACAACAAAACACGTAGCAAATACTCACACAATACCTATTCCCTCAAGCCAAAGTTAGACACAATACTTACCTCAATTTCGCAGGCCACTCACTGCTCAAGTACCACTTTCCCTTTAGAATTCACCTCCAACCCACTCGTATCTAATTATAATTAGTTTAATATCATCAATTATTGCTAAATCAATCAACTTTAATGCATAATTACAGTGTTTTCTAAGTTTTCCCCACAAAAGTCAAAAATCGACCCCGGGTCCGCTTGGTCCAAACTCGAGGTTCGGACTAAAATCCGTTACCCATTCTTCCTCGATCCCGGATATACAATTGGTTTTGGGATCCGACCTCAATTCGAGGTCTAAATTCCCAAATTTTGAAATTCCTAAGTTCTACCCAAAAATCCTAATTTCACCAAAACAATTCTTGATTCTAGGTTGAAAGCTTGTTATACGATGTAAAAGATTGAAAGGAAAGGGTTAGGAATCACTTACCTATGGTTTGGGTAAGATTTGGTCTTTGGAAAATCGCCTCTTGAGGTTTAGGTTTTGAAAAATTGAAGAATGAATGAAAATTCCCGTCTAAGTCTAAAGTTATCAGCTGTGGATGTCGCATTTACGACCTGAGCTTTGCAATTGCGAAGCTCGCAAATGTGAAGGAGTCATCGCAAAGGCGAGAACCTTTACATTTTCACTGCCTTCGCAAATGCGAAGAGTATGTTGCATTTGCGACAATTGGCCCATCGCAATTGCGGGTAGAAGTTCGCATTTGCGAACATGCCCTTCCCTAGACCCCCTACGCAATTGCGAAGATAAACTCGAAATTGCGAGAACTGATGGCCTAGGCTTTCTTCGCAATTATGATAAAAATCTCGCAATTGCCATACCTGCTTGGTTTATATTTGCGAATCCTAATCTCGCAATTGCGAGATCAGAGGCCGTAGCCTACCCGAAACTCATCCGAGCCCTCGAGGATCCAAACCAAACATGCACGCAAGTGTAAAAATATCATACGAACTTGTTCGTGCGATCAAATCACAAAAATAACACCTAAAACTATGGATTTAGCACCAAAACTCATGAATTCCTCAAGAACATTTCAAAACTACTATCTTCTCAACCAGACGTCCGAATCACGTCAAATCAACTCCGATTTCTACCAAATTTTACAGACATGACTTATATATTATATTAAACCTGTAACGGGCTTCGAAACCAAAATAAGGGTCCGATATCAACGAGATCAAACATTAATCAATTTCTTTAAATCCATAGAATTTCAGTCTTACAATTTTCATCAAAAATTCATTTCTCGAGCCAGGGACCTCGGAATTTGATTCCGAGCATACCCCTAAGTCCCATATTTTACTACGGACCTTCCGGGACCGTTGGAACACAGATCCGGTTCCGTTCACTCAAAACATTGACCAAAGTCAAATAAAAATCAATTTTAAATCCCAAAAATTATTACTTCATAAATTTCCACATAAAGGCTTTCCGAATTTATGCCCGAACTGCGCACCCAAGTTGAGGTGAGTAAAATTAAGGCTAACATACATGGAATAGAGTCTTAATTCACAAGATGACCCTTTGGGTCATCATACGTTATCAGCACAAGACTCTTCCATCTCAATCAAATACTTTGAAAGTATGAGAGTGTTCATCTCCGATGTAAGGCAATGCTCTTATATCCATGGTGATCTTGTTCATTCCGAGCATCATAAGTCATATTATATCCTTGAGGCGGTGAGTTCTTCTTCTTGGCAGTAGTGATGTAGATATCACTTATATCTGGAGTGGCCAAATTTGCGTAAATTAATTTGAGCCTTTTGCTTATATTTTAATATCTTTATCATCACTTGATTGGTTATATATTACGTATACATTACCAATTTTGGTATTTGTTTTCATCCTTATCTTAATAAAGGATTACAAAGTGGATAACATTGTTAGATCCACTTAAACTCCAGCAGAATTTGTAAAAAATATACAACCACCAGAAGTGGTTATGTTTCGTATATTTCATTGTAACTAAATTTTGTTAACCACCAGAAGTGGTATATGCCTATGTCTACCAGAAGTGACAATTTAGGCTTTCTATGGTTACAATTAAAGATAAGCTAGAGAAATATTCTCTATATTATATGCACGCCTCGATTTGCTCCTGAAGTAGTAAATATTTTTCAAAGAGGTTGAATCATCACAATTTGATGTGATTAATGCGCGTTCAGATTATTATGTTCGATTTCCTGAATGATGAGAATATTTAATAAATATTAATCCATTCACTGAAGTGAATGTGATACTATTAATAAAGCCATAAATATGAACACGCTCTTGATGTAAATATATTACAATTCACCTACAGAAGAGTTAATATGGTTTAGAGAGTATATACTCAATATTTCGTATTTTAAATTTGCTCCTGAAGAAGTAACACAATTGAAATTTCCTCTTGAAGTAGGAAAATATTATGAATAGATGTTTTCTTGTGCTTAAATAATTTTTTTTTATTGTTTATTTGATTATAATTTTCTCTCATGATAGCAGAAGTGTCTGGGCAATATTTGATAGTACAAAATGTATCAACAACTCCTGAAGAGCTAGCTGTTTGTCTTGAAACACATGACACCAGTAATGCTCGATAAATATTAGATTGTGGATAATAAACGAAGGCTCTCGAAAATCTTATGTACAAACATGTCATTCATATTATGTGATTATGGTCAAAACATATGTTGTAGTAAACCTGAAGTTTACTAATACAAATGACTATCATATTGAGAATACAAATGATTAGAAGATTGAAACCTTCATGTTTCCACAATCATAGGGGGTAAAATAATATGTATGTGAGAAGTGACCCTCCTTATTCTTCAATTTGTACTATATCATGTATCACAGTAAAACCAGAAGTTTACTAATGCAAAAGAAGTCACAGTAAATAAGAAGTTTTACTAAGACAAAAGTAGCTACAATAAATCAGAAATTCGCTGATACAAAAGTAGTCACAATAAATCAGAAGTTTACTAATGCAAAAGTTTATGCCATAGTAAACCAGAAGCTTACTAAGAGATCACATGCTATGATAATCTTGAAGTTTTCATTTGCTATTTTGAAATGAGCTATTTAAGAATTCAGATAGGCATATACCGAAGAACAAGAAGATTTTTCAAGAATTCTCTTGTGTTGCTTATTCTCATAATAAATTGATTATACCAGCTAAAGTTGGGACTAAAACCCCTAAATTCTGGAATATATAAAAGGTGAATATGGGTACATTCACCTATCATGTGAACCACTTATAGATAGGGGTGTTCATGATTCAGTTTGGATAAATTTTTCCTTGAAAAAGAAACCAAACCAAGTAAGTCTGTTTGTCAAATATTAGAACTAAACCCAACCAATTAAGTCGTTTCTTTATCGTTTCGGTTTATATCGAGTTTTTTTCGATTTTTCAGTTTTTTGGTTATTTATCAGTTTTTTTTTAAATATGTGACATACACTACTAAACACATATTCCGGCGACTTTATTTTCAACGTAATACTATCAAATCAATTGCCTTTGAGAAATCTATCATTTACCAAGATATATTGATGATAATTGAATCAAATAATGATGAATAATTTAAGGACTTAATTAAAGGTAGATTATTTTTAATATGAAATGGATTCTTATACTTAACAAAAGAAAACTAACAATCAAACTAGAACGTAAAGGTAAAGTACTGTACTATAAAAGTTTAGAAACTTAACATGTACCTTAAAATTTTAGAAACTTTGTTTCTCTCTCTCTCTCTCTCTATATATATATATATTATATAAGTGTAATAATAAATTTGAAATAACTACTTTTATAGTCGGTTTGGTTCAGTTTTGTTTCGGTTATTGTTTTATTAAAACCTAAACTAAACCAAATTTGATCGGTTTTTAAAATTCAAAACCACAACAAACCAAAAAGTATCGATTTTTTTGGTTGGTTTGATTTGGTTTTCGATTTGGTTCGGTTTTTCGGGTTTTTATAAACACCCCTACTTATAGATGCATATATGAGATAATTACATGTGTGTTTATTGTCAACCCGCAGTTTGGCATTTGAAATTTCTTTTCTCAATTAAGAGCATAATTTTCAGATTATGAAATCAATATAGTTCATCTTGATGATGCTGGTTTATATATAAGCTAGTTTAGTATTGAATACCTCCTATTAATGGCTAAACTATTACTTATGAGAAAAAACCCTTATGTGTTTGTCTAAGATTTTCTAAATTGCATACAACAACACTTATATGCATCAGACCAACAAAATATGATAAGTCCTCCCCTCACAATTGGTTTAGGATCAGAAATCAAATATTTTTACTATCTAATAACTTTTGATGTGTGGTATATGATTAATTTCTCTACCAGAATGCACAAAGATGGGTTTTCCAAAAAAGATTGGGGATATTTGTGTTAGTTTTTCTAACATTTAGGGGATGGAATAAACAACTGAAACTATGCTATATGAATCGAAATCATCATTAATATGATTCCCACTTAGAAGATAATTCAATTCAAATGCCAGAAGCATTTGCTGATCCAAAATTAAATATCATGTTTCAACTACAAATGCTCCTATTAAAATTAAAGTCCCCGAAGGATAAAGTTTACTGCACGCATGAAGCGTAGTAAACCGATCGGTTCCAAAGGTAACAATCCTTGAAAAATGATAGGAGAAAATGATAGGAGAAAATGATCATAATGAGGAGGAAATGAGCTCTAGAAGAGCCCACGACATAACATTTCATGAAACTCCAGAAAAAGTTCAGGTACCTGAAAAAAAGAAAGTGATGAGATCTCAATAAGTTATGTCGCTTAGGAACCGATACAAAATGATCGTCAACGATAAATTTGATATAATATAGTTCATAATACTGTAAAGTATTGTGAGGATCAGACCTGTAGTCCAGACATCTGAAGATGTCATGACATCTAAATGCAAGTCATAACCTATATGACTCATTTGATTAAGTATATATGGAGATCCATGAAGGATTTAAAATTCCTGAAGCATATAGCTCAACGTATCGTGAAATGTTCTAAATCGAATTACAAATAATCTTTGTACGGTTTAAATCATTCTGGGCACATATGATATAATCGCCTTAGTGCATATTTGCTGAAAGAAGGTTACATAAATGATGTTATTTCTCCATGTATTTTTATAAAGAAAATGGAATCGGAATGTGTTATTCTTACTGTTTATGTTGATGACATAAATCTTGTGGGAAATCCAGAAGAGCTCCAAAAGGCAATTTGAATATCTTAAGAAATAATTTGAGATGAAAGATCTTGAAAAAATAAATTTTTGTCTTGGTCTGCAAATTGAATATTTAGCAGACGGGATCTTTATCCATCAATCTGCCTATATAGAAAGGGTCTTTAAACGCTTTTACATGGACAAAGCGCACCCATTAAGTACGCCAATAAGTGTTCGATTACTTGAAGTGAATAAGGATCTGATCCGACCTCCAGAAGAGGATGCTGAACTCATTGGTCATGAAATACTCTATCTCAGTGCAATTGGTGCACTTATGTATCTAGATAATGCTAACAAACGTGGTGCAGATCGTATTGGTTATGCAGATGCAGGTTATTTATCCGATCCCCATTAAGCTCGATCTCAGATCGGGTATGTATTTATATGTGGAGGTACTGTCATATCATGGCGCATCACAAAGCATTCTATTGCTGCTAATTTTTCAAATCATGCTGAGATCATAGCTATTCATGAAGCAAGTAGGGAATGCGTATGGTTGAGATCGGTGATTCATTTTATTCGAGAAAAATATGGGTTGGAATGTGATAAAAAATCTACAATATTATACGAAGCCAATACTACATGTATAGCCCAATTAAAGGGATGAGTCATAAAAAGATATAAAACGAAACACATTTTACCAAAGTTATTTTTCACACATGATCTCGAGAATAATGGTAATATTGTTGTGCAACAAATCCGTTCAAGTGACAATCTAGCAGATTTATTCACTAAATCTTTACCAGCTTTAACTTTTGAGAAGATAGTATACAAGATTGGAGTACGGAAACTCAATATTTGAAACAAAGGTTTCATCAGGGGGAGTAAAATACGTGCTACACTCTTTTTCCCTTACTAAGGTTTTTCCTACAGGGTTTTACTTTTAAGGTTTTTAATGAGGCAACTAGCAATGCGTACTACTAGATATGTGTACTCTTTTTTCTTTACTAGAAATTATTTCCACGGGGTTTTTCTTAGTAAGGTTTTAATGGGGCACATTATCTTTTAATGAATATCCAAGGGGGAGTGTTATAAATATATAATATTATGAATGTCCATTTAGTACTCTGTTGTAAATAAGCTTCCCGAAGAATCTTATCCATATGGGACTCTACCGTAAATATGTTTATCTATTTAGTACTCTATTAGAAATAAGCCTCTTGAAGAAGCTTATCCTTTCGGTACTCCATTATGGATAAATATTATCCCCGATAGAAGATTATCTATATCTGGTACAATGAGATTATCTTTTCTGTACTCCGTTATGGATAAATATTACACCCGGTAGAAGATTATCTATATCTGGTAATAGCAGCTTACAAGCAGCTTGCAGAAGCAGCTTACACAACAACTTCCTTTCTTCTTTAAATAGAGGAGATTTTAGTTCATTATCTACATTAGTTTGAAATTGAATAATATATTAGTTTCTCTCTATACTTGTCTTTACTTTACACTCTTTATTTTATAACAGATTAGTCCTTTTTTCCTTTTTGCTATATACAAGAACATGGTTCATTCATACCGCTGTCATGCATGAATCGGGTCGGATATGGGCGGGTCAAAAACGGGTAATGTAAAACGGATAAATTATTCGATCCAACCCATATTTAATATGGATAAAAAACGGGTTATTCGACGGACAATATGGATATCCATATTAACTTCTTGAATATGATCACTTTTGGGAGAATTTCTAGTTTCCTAAACTTGAGGAACCCCCAATTTGAGCCTTTACAAATATAAAAGTTTAACCCATTAGTTATCCATTTTCTAAGGGGATGATATGATTCTTATCCATATTTGGCCCGTTTTTAAAAAGTTCATTATCCAACCAAATTTTTAATGGATAATATGCATGGATAGCTGTTTTTCAACTATTTTACCACCACTATGCATAATTAATGCTACTTTTCTTTATTTGTTGGAGTAGTTAGTGATGCCGCTGAAATAATTCCTTATATTTTTATTATAGTTCTTATTCACTTGTTTTTCACATTCGATGTATGAGAAAGCAATTTAAGTTGCAAAAGAGCTCATCTTATTCATTTTGGCAAAACTCCAAATACATTGTGCTAGATTTTAGCTTGAAGAAGCTTGAACTCCAACATGCCGTGTTGGAATTTAATTCTGTCACGACCCAAAATCTGACCTGTCGTGATGACGTCTATCTCAATACTAGACAAGCCGATAAAATCAATAACCCCCGATTTCCTTTAAGTTTGAAAACATAATATCTAAATTTAGCGGAAGAAAAACTCACAAATACATATATAACAATCCCCAAAACCTGGTGTCACTGAGTACATGAGTATCTATTATGAATGCAAGTCTGAAAAATACGGTCTATAATAGTCTGAGACCAAATACAGTAAACAAGGAGATAGGGAAGGAGAGGCAAGGTTTGTCAAATACAGAAGCTACCTCAGAATCTCAGGAAAATCAACTGCGCGAAAGAATCAACACCCGCTATGTTCGGAAATACCTGGATCTGCACATGAAGTGCAGGGGGTAGTATAAGTACAACTAACTCACCAAGTAACAATATTAAATAAGGAACTGAAAATAGTGACGAGTTATACAATTATAATTCATTTTCAGTAATTCCAGCAAAGAATAGACATTCTTTCAAATCCAGCAGTTTAAGGCAAATCAATTTATACAGTTCAAGTTCATGTAATCCAGATATTAAATCTTTCAGAGAATTTCACAACAATGTCAGATAGCAACTAAGTGCAATGACAAATGAAAGCAAGTACAGCCTCGCAAGCAACAATCACTCAACTCGTCACAACAACTCAATTACTCGGCTCTCAGCACTCACACTCAATGGGTACCCGCGCTCACTGGGGGTGTACAGACTCCGGAGGGGCTCCTACATCCCAAGCGCTATAATCTGCACGGACAACTCACGTGCTGCACAGACAACTCACGTGCCATAATATAAATATCTAGATTCGCACGGCCAACTCACGTGGTACACGGACAACTCTCGTGCTATAGTATAATATAAGGATCCGCACGGCCAACTCATGTGCTTCTTGGCTAACTCATGTGCAACAATATGATATAAGGATCCGCACGGCCAACTCACGTGCTGCATGACCAACTCACGTGCAATAGTATAATATAAGGATCCGCAAGGCAAACTTACGTGTTGTGGCATAATATCTCATAATAAGGCCCTCGACCTCACTCAGTCATAAAGCTCTCCAGTCTCTCGGGCTCTCAACAATCATAAAATCAGCCCAAACAACAATGATATGATACATCAATACTAAATAATAGAGACTGAGATAAAATAATCAAGTAAGCTGAGACTGAGTACAAAACAACAATTTAAGTAGATAATTCAACATGTACACGACTTCTATGGGTCCCAACAATACTAACATATAGCCTAAACATGGTTTCTAGCAAGACTTATAGTCAAGTTTCCACAACACATAGAGAGCACATAACTATCAACAAGTTATTCAGTTTTACAGTTTCTACGGGACGGACCAAGTCACAATCCCCTCGGTGCACGCCCACACGGCCGTCACCTAGCATGTGCGTTACCTCCAAAGTAATCACATGATACCAAATTCCAAGGTTTCATACCCTCAGGACCAGATTTAAAACTATTACTTACCTCAAAGCGTGAAATTATTTACTCTGCTATGCCTTTGCCTCGCAAATCGGCCTCCGAATGTCTCGAATCTAGTCACAAATAATTCATTTCAGTCAATAAAATTTATTGGAATTAATTCCAAATGAAAATATAATTTTTCCAT
>AWOL01S0010544.1:7821-22313 GCA_000715115.1 Nicotiana otophora | reverse complement strand
TCGACCTCACTCAGTCATAAAGCTCTCCAGTCTCTCGGGCTCTCAACAATCATAAAATCAGCCCAAACAACAATGATATGATACATCAATACTAAATAATAGAGACTGAGATAAAATAATCAAGTAAGCTGAGACTGAGTACAAAACAACAATTTAAGTAGATAATTCAACATGTACACGACTTCTATGGGTCCCAACAATACTAACATATAGCCTAAACATGGTTTCTAGCAAGACTTATAGTCAAGTTTCCACAACACATAGAGAGCACATAACTATCAACAAGTTATTCAGCATTACAGTTTCCACGGGACCTACCAAGTCACAATCCCCTCAGTGCAGGCCCACACGCCCGTCACCTAGCATGTGCGTCACCTCCAAAGTAATCACATGATACCAAATTCTGAGGTTTCATACCCTCAGGACCAGATTTAAAACTCTTACTTACCTCAAAGCGTGAAATTCTTTACTCTTCTATGCCTTTGCCTCGCAAATCGGCTTCCAAATGTCTCAAATCTACTAACAAATAATTCGTTTCAGTCAATAAAATTTATTGAAATTAATTCCATATGAAAATATAATTTTTCCATAAAAATCCTAATTTTAACTCCAAAAATCACCCGTGGAGCCCACATCTCGGAAGGCAACAAAAGTTACAAAATATGAACTCCCATTCAACCACGAGTCCAACCATATAAATTTTACTCAAATCCGACATCAACTCGACCCTCAAATCTCCAAATTAAACCAAGAGGATTTTCAAAGTTTTCCAACTTAATTCATTAATTCAATGATAGAAATAACCATGGATTCGTGTAATTTAACCAATATTGAGTTAAGAACACTTACCCCGTTGTTTTTCTTGAAAAACACCCGAAAATCGCCTCTTCCCGAGCTCCAATCCGTCCAAAACTGATGAAGTCCCATTTTTAGAACTTAAACTCTCTGCCCAGACATTTGCTCTACGCGATCGCGAACATTCCCACGCGATCGCGAAAAACAATTTCTATCACCCAAATTTAACTCTACGCGATCGCGGACTTTCCCTCACGATCGCGATGCACAACATCACTGACCTACGCGATCGTGAAGCGCAAATACGTGATTTCCATTTCTTCCCCATTTCCTCTACGCGAATGCGACATTTTTCACACGTTCACGAATAACAAACTCACATAGCTATGCGATCGCGTACCGCCTAACACGAACGCGAAGCACAAAATATCACTGCCTCAAATTAAACCTACGCGATCGCATAGAACAAACCCCTCACTGACCAACTAAGCCTACGCGATCGCAGACGCATTCACGCGATCACGTAGAAGGAAAACAACATCAGATATCATAAATTTCCAGCAGCTGTTCAAGTCCAAATTTTTGATGCGTTAACCATCCAAAACACACCCGAGCCCCTCAGGACCTCAACCATATATACCAGCAAGTCCTAAAACATGATACGAACTTAGTCGAACCCTCAAATCACCTCAAACAACGCTAAAACCATGATTTACACCCCAAATCACGTCCGATTGACCTCAAATTTTGCACACAAGTCATAAATGACATAACGAAGGTATTTCAATTTTCAGAATCAGATTTCGACCCCGATATCGAGAAGTCAACCCCTCGGTCAAACTTTCCAATAATTAAACTTTCGGCATTGAAGCCTAATTCCACCACGGACCTCCAAATAATTTTTCGGACACGCTCCTAAGTCCAAAATCACCATACGAAGCTATTGTAATCATCAAAATTCAAATCCGAGGTCGTTTACACACAGGTCCATATCCTGTCAACCTTTCTAACTTAAATGTTTCAGTTATAGGACTAAGTGTCTTATTTCATTCCGAATTCCTTCCGGACCTAAACCAACTAACCGGTAAGTTATAAAACAACTATAAAGCATAAATTAATTAGTAAATAGGGGAACGGGGTTATAATATTCAAAACAACCGGCCGGGTCGTTACATTCTCCCCCTCTTAAACAAATGTTCGTCCTCGAACGAGTTTAGAATAATACCTAGAGTCTCAAATAAGTGTGGATATTTGCTCCACATCGCCTGATCAATCTCCCAAGTAGCTTCTTCGGCGGGCTGGCCTCTCCACTGCACCTTCACTGATGCTATGTTCTTTGACCTAAGCTTTCGAACCTGTCGGTCTAAAATAGCCACCGGCTCCACATCATAAGTCAAATTACCATCCAGCTAAAACTGTGCTGAAATCCAAAATATGAGACAGATCCCCGACATATTTTCGAAGCATGGATACATGGAACACTGGATGAACACCTGAGAGACTAGGTGGCAAAGAAAGTTCACAAGCATCTCTCCAATCTTCTCAAGTATCTCAAAAGGCCCAATATGCCGAGGGCTCAACTTGTATTTCTTCCTGAACCTCAACACACCCTTCATGGGTGAAATCTTAACCAGAACCTTCTCTCCAACCATGTGAACAACATCTCGAACCTTCCTGTCGGCATAACTCTTCTGTCTAGACTGTGCCGTGCGATGCCGTTCCTGAATTACTTTGATCTTCTCTAAAGGATCCTAAACCAAGTCAATACCTAATAGCCTAGTCTCACCCAGCTCAAGCCAACCCACCGAGGACCGATACCGTCTCCCATATAAAGCTTCATACAGAGCCATCTGAATGCTTGACTGGTAGCTATTATTATAAGCAAACTCCGCGAGTAGCAAAAATTGATCCTAAGAACCCCCAAAATCAATGACACAAGCACACAGCATATCCTCCAATATCTGAATAGTGCACTCGGACTGTCCGTCCGTCTGAGGGTGAAATATTGTACGCAACTGAACTTGTGTGCCCAATTTTCGCTGCACTGCTCTCCAAAACTGTGATGTAAACTGCGTGCCCCGATATGAAATGATGGACACCGACACACCGTGTAAGCGAATAATCTCGCGAATATAAATCCCAGATAACCACTCCAAAGAATAATTAGTACCAACTGGGATAAAATGTGCGAACTTGGTCAACCGATCTACAATCACCCAAACATCATCAAACTTTCTCATGGTCCGTGGGAGCCCAACTACGCAATCCATGGTAATACGCTCCCATTTCCACTCCGGAATTTCAAGTCTCTGAAGCAATACTCCCGAACTCTAATGTTCATACTTTACCTGTTGACAATTTAGACACCGAGCTATAAACCCAACTATATCTTTCTTCATCCGCCTCCACCAATAGTGCTGGCTCAAATCCTGATACATATTCACGACACCTAGATGAATAGAGTACTGTGAACTGCGAGCTTCCTCGAGAATCAACTCATGCAAATCATCTACATTAGGCACACATAGCCTACCCTACATTCGTAATACACCGTCATCCCCAATAGTGACTTCTTTGGCATCATCGTGCTGAACCGTGTCCTTAAGGACAAGCAGATATGGATCATCATACTGGCGCTCTCTGATGCGATCATATAAAGAAGACCGAGAAACCACACAGGCCAAAACTCGATTCAGCTCGGAAACATCCAATCTAACAAACTGATTAGCCAAGGCCTGAACATCCAATCCTAAAGGCCTTTCTGCTGCCGGTAAGTATGCTAAGCTGCCCAAACTCTCCGCCTTACGACTCAAGGCATCGTCCACTACATTGGCCTTTTCGGGATGATAGAGAATGGTAATGTCATAATCCTTAAGAACCTCTAACCACTTCTGCTGCCGCAAATTAAGATCTTTCTATTTTAACAGATGTTGTAGACTCCGATGATCGGTGTATACCTCACACTAGACACCGTACAAGTAATGCCGCCAAATTTTCAAGGCATGAACAATAGCTGCTAACTCAAGATCGTGGACTAGATAATTCTTCTCATGTACCTTTAACTGTCTGGACGCATAGGCGATCACCCTACCATCTTGCATCAGCACTGTGCCGAGACCAATACGCGATGCATCACAATACCCAGTATAAGACTCTGAACCTGTAGGCAATATCAATACTGGAACTGTAGTAAACAATATCTTACGTTTCTAAAAGCTCTCTTCACACTCATCCGACCACCTGAACGGAGCACCTTTATGGGTCAATTTAGTCATAGGCGATGCAATAGACGAGAAACTCTCCACGAAGCGATGATAATAACCGGCCAAGCCGAGAAAATTCCGAATCTCAGTAACTGAAGATGGCCTGGGCCAACTCTGAACTGCCTCTATTTTCTTCGGATCCACCTTAATTCCTTCACTGGACACTATATGTCCCAAGAATGCCACCGAACTAAGTCAGAACTCACACTTAGAAAATTTGGCATAAAGTCTCTCCTCTCTCAGCCTCTGTAATACAATACACAAGTGTTGTGCATGATCCTCCTGGCTACGTGAGTACACCAGAATATCGTCAATAAATACTACGACAAATAAATCAAGATATGGCTAGAACACACTATTCATCAAATGCATAAATGCTGCTGGGGCATTGGTTAGCCCAAAAGACAACACAAGAAATACATTGTGGCCATAACGAGTTTTAAATGCCATCTTTAGAATGTCCGAATCCCGAATTTTTAACTGGTGATACCCAGATCTCAAATCAATTTTGGAGAACACCCTCGCTCCCTGAAGTTGGTCAAATAAGTCATCAATATGTGACAATTGATATTTATTCTTGATTGTATCTGCCTATAGTCAATACACATCCGCATAGTACCATCTTTCTTTTTCACAAACAGAATCGGTGCACCCTAAGTTGATACACTAGGTCTAATAAACCTTTTTTCAAGGAGTTCCTGAAGTTTCTCTTTCAATTCTTTTAACTCAGTTGGTGCCATACGATACGGAGGAATAGAAATGGGCCGAGTGCCCTGCACCAAGTCAATACCGAAATCAATATCCCTGTCGGGCGGCATACCCAGCAAGTCTGCAGGAAATACATCCGAAAAGTCTCGCATGACTGGTACTGAATCAATAATAGGAGTATCTGCATCAACATCTCTCACAAAGGCCAAATATGACAAGCATCTCTTTCCAACCATACATTGGGCCTTCAAATAAGAAATTACCCTGCTAGGAACAAGATATAAAGAACCCCTCCATTCAACCTTTGGCAACCCTGGCATCGTCAACGTCACAATTATACGTGACAATCCAGAATAGCATGACATGGACACAACCAATCCATACCTAGGATTATATCAAAATCAACCATACTGAATAATAAGAGATCAACTCTAGTCTCTAGTTCCACAATAGTTACCACACACGAGCGATACACATGATACACAATAATAATATCGCCCACCGGTGTAGATACACGAACAGGTGAAACTAAGAACTCACAGGGCATATCCAAATAATGAGCAAAATACGATAATACATATGAATAAATGGACCCAGGGTCAAATAATATAGAAACCTCCCTGTGGCACACTGAAACAATACTTGTGATCACTGCATCTGAGGTAACAACATCTGGCCTGGCAGGAAAAGCATAGAATCGAGCCTGCCCGCCACCTGATCTGCCTCCCCCTCTTGGGCGACCCCTAGCTGCCTGACCCCCATCCCGTGCTGGCTGGGCGGGTGGTGGAACTGCTGGTGCTGCTG
This sequence comes from Nicotiana otophora, assembly GCA_000715115.1. Taxonomy (NCBI): domain Eukaryota; kingdom Viridiplantae; phylum Streptophyta; class Magnoliopsida; order Solanales; family Solanaceae; genus Nicotiana; species Nicotiana otophora. The sequence goes on along the minus strand of AWOL01S0010544.1, from coordinate 16,743 downwards.
CCGTTAGTCGAGGACTCTGCTGTGGAGCCCCACTCTCTCTTGAAATGACCAAATTCTCCGCACTCGAAACAACCCCTTCTCTGACGGAACTGCTGCTCCTGATAACCCGAAGAATTACCTACAGAAGCCTGAGCGGACTAGGCATGATGAGAACTCTGCGCTGATAGTGCACTGAATAAAGACTGGCCTGAGTGAACACTGTAAGAACCGTGGCTAGCTAATGCACCACGATGAACTGGATGACCGTCTGAGCGTGTTTGTAAGAACGACCCTTACCGCGGTAAAACTGACCCCCTAAAGGAACACCGCTGTAATCACCTGGACCACGAGGCCTCTTAGTCTATCTCTCTCTACGTTCCTGGATACGAACCATCTCTATCTGCCGAGCAATGTCCACTACCTCATCAAAAGTAGCACCAAATACTCTCTCCCTAGTCATAAGTAACTGCAGCTGATATGTGAGGCCATCAATAAACCTCCTAATCCTCTCCCTATCAGTGGGAACCAACCAGACTGCATGACGAGCCAACTCAGAAAATCTCATTTTGTATTGTGTCACGGACATATCACCCTGGCGAAGCTGTTCAAACTGTCTGCGTAACTCCTCTTTTCAGGACTAAGGCACGAACTTCTCCAAAACGACCATGGAGAACGACTGCCAAGTAAGTGGTGCTGCGCCAACAGGCCTACGCCTCTCGTAAGTCTCCCACCATCCGAGTGCAGTCCCAGAAAAATGAAAAGTAGTGAATGCAACCCCATTGGTCTCCAGAATACCCGTTGTAAAAAAGCATCCGTTGACACATATCCAAAAAACCCTGAGCATCCTCTGACTTCCCACCTCTAAAAGATGGATGTCGAAGCCTCTCAAATCTCTCTAGTATCCTCTGCTCATCATCTGCTGTAACAGGAACTACCGGGGCTTGAGCAACTACAGTCGACTGGGCTGTAGTGCCCCCGGTATCTGAACTCCCTGTACTACCTGATCTGGAGTACGGGCAACAAGGGTATGAGTACCTCCCCCGGCCTGAGAAGTGGCAGGTGCGGCCTGAGCCGAAACCACCTGAGCTAGACCAGTGCAAGCTGCCAATATCTGGGCCAAAGTCTCCTGAAGGCCTAAAACCTCAATGGGCACAGCTAGTGCCTGAGCTGATCATGTCGTCTCGGCAATATCTGGAATCTGCTCCTGAGCTGGAGCAACTAGTGGTACTACAAGTGCTGGTCCAACTGTGGTACGAGCTACACCTCGACCTCTACATCGACCCCGACCTCTACCACGACCCCGACCTCTCGCGGCCCTAACTAGTGGCTGACCGTCCGATCTGGTAGTACGTGTCCTCACAATCTGTGAGAGAATAGACTAACAAAAATTTAGTTTCTAGAATCAACAAATTCGTACGACAGAATACAAGAAAGTGAATTTTTTTTCTAAGGCTTCTGCAGCCTCTTGAAGATAAGTACAGACATCTCCATACCGATCCGCAAGACTCTACTAAACCTGTTCATGACTCGTGAGACCTATGTAACCTAGCTCTGATACCAACTTGTCACGACCCAAAATCTGACCTGTCGTGATGTTGCCTATCTCAATACTAGGCAAGCCGATAACATCAATAACCCCCCGATTTCCTTTAAGATTGAAAACATAATATCTAAATTTAGCGGAAGAAAAACTCACAAATACATATATAACACTCCTCAAAACTTGGTATCACTGAGTACATGAGCATATATTATGAATACAAGTCTAGAAAATACGGTCTATAATAGTCTGAGATCAAATACAGTAAACAAGGAGATAGGGAAAGATAGGCAAGGTATGTGAAACACGACAGCTACCTCAGAATCTCCGGAATATCAACTTCGCAAAAAAATTAACACCCGCTATGTTCGAAATTACCCAGATCAGCACACAAAGTGCATGGTGTAGTATGAGTACAACCAATTCAGCAAGTAACAATAATAAATAAGGAACTAAAAATAGTGACGAGTTATACAATTATAATTCATTTTCAGTAATTCCAGCAAAGAATAGACATGCTTTCAAATCCAGCAGTTTAAGTCAAATCAATTTATACAGTTCAAGTTCATGTAATCGAGATATTAAATCTTTCAGAGAATTTCACAACAATGACAGATAGCAACTAAGTGCAACGACAAATGAAAGCAAGTACAACCTCTCAGGCAACAATTACTCAACTCGTCACAACAACTCAATTACTCGGCTCTCAGCCCTCAGCACTCACACTCAATGGGTACCCGAGCTCACTGGGGGTGTACAGACTCCAGAGGGGCTCCTACAGCTCAATCGCTATAATCTGCACGGACAACTCACGTGTTGCACGACCAACTCACGTGCTGCACGACCAACTCACGTGCAATAGTATAATATAAGGAACTGTAAGGCAAACTCACGCGCTGTGGTATAATATCTCATAATAAGGCCTTCGACCTCACTCAGTCATAAAGCTCTCCAGTCTCTCAGGTTCTCAACAATCATAAAATCAGCCCAAACAACAATGATATGATACATCAATACTAAATAATAGAGAGTGAGATAAAATAATCAAGTAAGCTGAGACTGAGTACAAAACAACAATTTAAGTAGATAATTCAACATGTACACGACCTCTATGGGTCCCAACAATACCAACATATAGCCTAAACATGATTTCTAGCAAGACTTATAGTCAAGTTTCCACAACACATAGAGAGCACATAACTATTAACAAGTTATTCAGTTTTACAGTTTCTACGGGACGGACCAAGTCACAATCCCCTCGGTGCACGCCCACACGGCCGTCACCTAGCATGTGCGTTACCTCCAAAGTAATCACATGATACCAAATTCCAAGGTTTCATACCCTCAGGACCAGATTTAAAACTATTACTTACCTCAAAGCGTGAAATTATTTACTCTGCTATGCCTTTGCCTCGCAAATCGGCCTCCGAATGTCTCGAATCTAGTCACAAATAATTCATTTCAGTCAATAAAATTTATTGGAATTAATTCCAAATGAAAATATAATTTTTCCATAAAAATCCTAATTTTAACTCCAAAAATTGCCCGTGGGATCCACGCCTCGGAACCCGACAAAAGTTATAAAATATGAATGCGCATTCAACCACGAGTATAACCATACAAATTTTACTCAAATCCGACATCAACTCGACCCTCAAATCTCCAAATTAAACCAAGAGGGTTTTCAAAATTTTCCAACTTAATTCATCAATTCAATGATAAAAACAACCATGGATTCGGGTAATTTAACCAATATTGAGTTAAGAATACTTACCCCGTTATTTTTCTTGAAAAACTCCCGAAAATCGCCTCTTCCCGAGCTCCAATCCGTCAAAACTGACGAAGTCCCATTTTCAGAACTTAAACTCTCTGCCCGGACATTTGCTCTACGCGATCGCGAACATTCCCACGCGATCGCGAAGAACAATTTGCATCGCCCATATTTAACTCTACGTGATCGCGGACTTTTCCACACGATCGCGATGCGAAACATCACTGACCTACGCGATCGCGGACCTAACCATGCGATCGCGAAGCACAAACGCGTGATTTCCATTTCTGCCCCATTTCCTCTACGTGAACGCGACCTTCTTCACACGTTCGCGAATAACAAACTCACATAGCTACGCGATCGTGTCCCGCTTCACGCGAACGCGAAGCACAAAATATCACTGCCTCAAATTAACCTTACGCGATCGCAGATATCCCCACGCGATCACGTAGAACAATACCCCCACTGACCAACTAAGCCTACGCGATCGCAGACGCATTCACGCGATCGCGTAGAAGGAAAACAACATCAGATATGATAAAATTCCTGCAAGTTGTTCAAGTCCAAATTTTTGATCCGTTAACCATCCAAAACTCACCCGAGCCCCTCGGGATCTCAACCAAATATACCAGAAAGTCCTAAAACATCATACGAACTTAGTCGAACCCTCAAATCACCTCAAACAACGCTAAAAACATGAATTACACCCCAATTCAAGCCTAATGAGCTTTGAAATTTCTAATTTCTACAAATGACTCCGGAACCTACCAAATCACGTTCGGTTGACCTCAATTTGCACATAAGTCATAAATGACATAACAGAGGTATTTTAATTTTCAGAATCAGATTCCGACCCCGATATCAAGAAGTCAGCCCCCGATCAAACTTTTCAAAAATTAAACTTTCGACATTTCAAGCCTAATTCTACCACGGACCTCCAAATAATTTTTCGGACACGCTCCTAAGTCCAAAATTACCATACAAAGCTATTGGAATCATCAAAATTCAAATTCGAGATCGTTTACACATAGGTCCATATCCGGTCAACTTTTCTAACTTAAAATTTTCAATTATGAGACTAAGTGTTTCATTTCATTTCGAATTCCTTTCGGACCCGAATCAACTAACCCGGTAAGTCATAAAATAACTATAAAGCATAAATTGAGCAGTAAATGAAAAACGTAGTTATAATACTCAAAACGACCGGCCGGGACGTTACAAACTCGGAAAAGTTTGAGTTTAGCTTGGAGAAGCTTGAATTCCAGCTTATTATGTTAGAGTTTAACTATACATAACTTTGAACTCCATGACAAATTATTCTGTTTTAACTAAGGATAGTTTTATTTTAATTTATTTTCGTATTAAAAAATACATAGTTATTTTTAAACTACTTTATAAATGCGGGCTATTTTGTTTTTAATTAAATAGCCCAAAAATGGCCAGCTCACACTATGTTACATTCTGGGATTCCAAGAATGTCCGGATCCGATATTTGAGTCCGACAGCCCAAAATCTCAAACCCATCAACTCGTCGACGTGGCACCACAAATTGGAATCAAAGTGAAGAGGCTACTAGAGCCACTAGTCACAGCCATGGTAATCCTTTTGCAACAAAATGAAATCCTGAATGATCACTTTTGAAACAACAGCATTTGAAAAGCAAATCAAATTCATTTTTTCATGGCTTCTACCACTAGCAGCTACACCTCACTCTGTTCTTTGCTCAAGCTCAATCAAACCAAGCAAAACCCATCTTCCTGTTCTTTGCTTAAGGTCAAGAATCATCTGCCAGTTTTTAGGAGTTTCTGCAGTAGCCATTTGGGAAAAGCTTCAATCTTGGTGGTTAAAGCTCAGGCTGCAAAAGCAGAGGGGGGAAAAGAAGAGGAGGAAGAGAAGTACGAAGAGTATGAAGTAGAGATTGTGCAGCCTTACGGGCTGAAATTTACCAAAGGCAGAGATGGGGGTACTTACATTGACGCCATTGCCCCTGGAGGTTTTGCTGACAAGACTGGCATGTTCTCTGTCGGAGATAAAGTCCTTGCCACCAGGTATTCTCTCTTCCTTTCTCTGTCTTTTTGTTTTTTTAATTCTCTAATGAAAGAACTAGAGTTTAACTGATTTCTTGACTTCGGTCGTTTTTATCTTGCTGTTATCCATACTTGTTGCCCACTACTTTATTTATTTTTTTATTTTTTTTTCCATCTGTTGTCCCGCCGATGTTCGTCCAAAACAGTCTCTCTATAGTCTCTCCGCCGTGGAAGGCTGCGTATATCTTACCCTCCCCAGACCCCACTTGTGCAAAATTACTTGCTTGTTGTTGTTGTAATCCTCTAATGAAAGTAAAGTACTTGTTTTTTTGCTGATTGCTAGTTGTTTTATGTGGCGTCGGAAAATAGTTACTATGAAGTTGTAACCCATCCATTATCCATGACTTGTCAAAACTAACTACTACCTTAGGTCGAGTTGGCATTCTAAGAGTTAAAGAAATTAAAAGGAGAAGGATAGGGCAGATAGAAATTTTTAGCATTTCTGTGTTATAAAAAGTTAAAAACTGGGCTGCCGAGGAAACTTTCATAATGCGTTATGTTACTGTGGATGTGGCTTAATCTGTGTTTCACGTGCGTTTTTTGTACATTTGATGGTATTTATGCATGCGCAAAATAGCATGCCAAAGAATGTGATCGAAACAATGTCAAAATCTGTTCAGTGCAGTGTTTGGAGAAGAAATATGGCCCGCTGCTGAATATGGAAGAACAATGTACACTATCAGACAGAGAATTGGACCTTTGCTCATGAAGATGCAAAAGAGATATGGTTAGTTGATTGAACTGATCTAAGCCAGCACTGCTTCACTTGGTTTCGTGCTGATTATTCCTTTATATGTTAGCTATATCCCTCTCACCTCATACTCATATAAATCGCTTTCCTTAGCCTTTTTATACCGTCCACCATTATTTCTCAGGGAAGGTGGAAGAAGCAGGTGAATTGACAGAAAAGGAAATTATCAGAGCAGAAAGGAATGCTGGTTTCATTAGTGATAGAGTTAGGGAGATTCAAGTGAGTAAAGAAGTTTCAAATTCCACGTATACACGATTACACCGAAATTACTATTTAGACATTTGCCTTGCCTTTGCATGTGATGCCTCAAACTCTGATGTTCTCAGTTGACAAATGCTCGGAGGAAGAAAGAGCAAAAGGAGCAAAGAGAAAAGGATCTTCGTGAGGGACTGCAACTCTCTAAGTAAGGCTGAAGCAATCATTTGATTGGTTCTGTACTCTCCAATCTTTTACATACCTACCATATGGGTATTTTCAAAATTGTCAAGAACATATATTTCTTTGATATGAGGGTCTACCGGAAACAACCTCTCTACCTTCTCAAGGTAGGGGTAAGGTTTGCGTACACACTACCCTCCCCAGACCCCACTTGTGGGATTCCACTGGGTTTGTTGTTGTTGTTGTTGTTGTTTCTCATGCTAGCAATGGCTTATAGTCATTCATGTAAAAAAGGTTCATATTTCTGGATTGTTGGCTTCCTGTATGCATTACATATGCAGGTGTTGGGATAGTAATATTAATGCCATGCATATAACATTTTGATTTTTCTTCTTTGTATTGACTGTAAAAGGAATGGCAAATATGAAGAAGCACTAGAAAAATTTGAGTCTGTGTTAGGATCAAGACCAACTGGAAATGAAGCTGCTGTGGCAAGTTACAATGTTGCCTGTTGTTATTCCAAGCTTAATCAGGTAAGTATTAGTACTTTCAACAAAATCGTATTTCTATTATTAGGTTTACATTCACCTGCAAACCTTTGGCTAATTTTAATCAGTAGTACCCACCATTTTGATTGGAAGCTGACCTTTCTCGAATTTTAAAATGCTGCCTGCATATTTTGTTTGAGTAGGCTGAGCTTTTAACTGACCATGAATTCGTTTTGATAATAAATTGCTCTTATAAACTGGATCTTGGTTCTTGAAATGACTCTCTTTAGTCTTTACCTCCTATGATAGCTTCAAGCAGGGTTATCTGCCTTGGAGGATGCAATGGATGCAGGATTTGAAGATTTTAAGGTACATGAGAAAAAGAGACATGCAAAAAGTTTGCAGGAAATTGTACGGTGTAGTACCTGATTAAAAATTTTCAAATGCTGCTTGTTAACAGAGAATCAGGACAGACCCTGATCTTGCCAATCTAAGGACGTCTGCGGATTTTGAGTCTCTCATGAAGAAGTTCGATGAATCTTTCATTAACGAGAATGCCATCAATGCGATTAAGTCCCTGTTTGGCTTCAACAAGAAATAGAGGCAGCAGCATGTCTGTAAACTGAAACTGAATTGCCAATAGCCCAACATTCGGATTTCGGGTAGCTTACTTTGAGATCCATGCAGATATAAGGCAAAAGGTATGGATCTGCAACAAACTATGCTCCCGTTTTGGATTTTGTTTATAAGGTGAGTTAGAGATATCAAATTACTATCTGATTATTAATTGTTTATCTCAATTGTATGTGGGTCAATCCCTTGTAATTATAAGGTTCGCATTCTGAATATGAAAAGATATTCAATTTGAAACCTACAGATCCAATCCATTTTGTTCTCCAGACTTCATCACGTATTACATGCTCTTAATTTGGTCTTGTACATACGACATAGGCATCCATCCAATGTTTTAATGGGGATGATTAGTTGATTTAAAACTTACTAACCAGCTAAAACCATGACCATTAGGATTATCAGATATGGAACAATTATACCCTCCGTTAAAAGTTGGTAGCATAAATGTCACCATTTGGGCACATTTTGCCCATTTCCACTAACAGACCCAATTTTGAGATTTTAATCTTTTATAAAATCATATTTAAAATATCATATGTCACACTTATTCCTCTCTTTCTTTTTACAAGACCCCTCCCTTACGTTTATATCCCACCAACCCCCTTTTTAATTTTTTTTTGTTCTCTTTTTCCTTCATCTCTTTTCAATTTCCATTAGAGAACCTCACCAGACATCCGCAAAGGCCCCATTAAAAAATTTTCTATACAAAATTTCTCTCTTCCTTGTTGTTTTCCAATAGAGAAAAGAAACAAAAAAGTAAAATCAGCAAACCCTTCATAGGATGGATCATCAACGTAGAATCCTGTTGGATGAAGAGAATCCATACTTCAATGGAGGTACAAACCATCCTAGCATGACCATTTAACAACAACGAGAATTCTTTGGCTATTCTAACAAATATCATGTTGCCAACCGCATGGATCATAGAAGTGCAAGCTCAAATGTGGAGAAGGTAATGCGGAAAAAGACTACTTCACAGAAAAAAACTCCACTAAAGATACACTTGTAGCAACTGAGATGGACATACCATTCAATGATGGTAACTCTTGGCTCGTCTTTAGTCTGGTTAATTCAGTAAAAAAAAGAAGACCAACTAAAAGTCATTAAAGAATCATTTTTGTAAGAAATCTTTAAAGAGTTCAGCCGATCCGATCGTTCTGCCAATGCTACTAGTTAACTGGTATTTTATACTAGATCAGTCAATTATAAAGGTCGATTAAAAATGAAAAAGCTAATACTATAATGAAAGGTGGCTTTACGAAAAATAAGAATATTTAGAGGAAGAAGAAAGAGAG
>AWOL01S0010543.1:0-17754 GCA_000715115.1 Nicotiana otophora | reverse complement strand
ACTACTTCTTCGAGGTTAGGCGGGATACTTACTGGGTACGCGTTGAATTACGTACTCATACTATACTTGCTACACATGTTTGTTCAGGTACATATATGTCTAGTAGCATTGTGGGCACAGAGGTGCGGTTATTGCAGGGACTTAGGTGAGCTGCACTCTATACTACGATCCGGAGCACGGAGAGTCTCCTTCAGAGTATTTATATTTTTCCTATCTAATTTGTATTCCGGACAGATGATGTATATTATTGTACATCATAGTTGATGCTCATGCACTTATGACACCGGGTTTTGGGGTGATTATGGGTTGTCCTGTATTGAAATTGTTAAAAATATTATTGTTTACTTGGCAAATTCCATCTTTTACTATTTAATTGAAGGAAATATGATTTCAAAAATATTAAAATGAGAACCAAATAAATATTTATTTTTGGCTTGCCTGACAGCGGTGTCCGGCGCCATCACGACCTTTAATGTATTTTGGGTCGTGACATCCTACTACACTTTAAAACCTGTCTCTGATACTAAGTTTGTCACGCCCCGAAGTTGAGGAGTGCGACCGGCGCTCAACTGAATGAACCCGGCCGAGCAAGCCTGTTAGATTTCCTTCTACCCAAATTCACCCATGAATAAAGAGGAGATGTAATCCATTAATCAAACATTGAAAAGATTTCATTAGCATCTCCCATTTCATTTCCATTAGCAGCTTCATTTATATTGCAAATTGTTACAATTTTATAGATATAATGAAAAACATATTTTCCAAAGACCAGCATTTCTAGTTCGATTGCCAACATCGAATACCACCCACAACCTATCTACGGAGCCTCTAAGTGCAACAAAAGTGAAGAATGGATGTGTCGGAGACAAGGCCCCGACTATACCTCATAGTACAAAAACCGACGTAAGACGACTTAAAGCCCGGAATAGAGTAAGGCTCATTAAAACCTGCTGAATAGAGAGTGGCTGCTAATGAGGACCAAAGTTGCCCGTTGATGAACCACCTGCATCCATAGAAGACGCAGCGCCCCCGGCAAAAGGGACGTTAGTACATATGGAATAGGACTAGTATGTAAATCTAACTGTCCTCTTTTAAAATAGAATGCCAACATAAAACTGGAAAATCATGAAAACAACAATCAACAATCAATGATATCCTATTTCCAAGTTAAGACATATTAATTTAAAAAATACGAAGATAATATTATTTTTGGTTGGGAAATCTTTAGCACCGATATACCATTGTTCACAATATCACTATTAACAATACCAATGTTCACAATACGAATACCACCGCACTTTTAGCATGGAGTCCGATCACGACCCGATCGTCTAGGCTATATCATCCGAGACATCAACCACAATCAAAATTTCAATTACAATTTCAAGCACAATCACCACCATGTGTGCGGCATGTTTTAAGCCCTAACGCATCATTCGGTAGTCTGAGGCCCTAACTAGCTTCACTTCAGGTATTATGACCTGTACGCGTGGTCGGGATTTAATTTCGGGATGTTCGGAGTTGATTTGGAGAGAAAATTCGAATTAGTAGGCCTTACGTTGGAGGAATTGACCTAGGGCATGAATTTTGAGTAAACGACCTTGGAATCGGATTTGAAGGTTCCAACAGGTTTGTATGATGATTTTGGACATGGGCGTACGTTCGGATCAGGTTTTGGATGACCCGAGAGCATTTCGACGCGTATTATGGAAGTTGGCATTTTGGAAGAATTTCATAAATTTGAGTTTAAGTGCATTTCAATGTTATCAATGTCCGTTTGGGATTCCGAGTTTGGGAATAACTCCGTATGGTGATTCTGGTATTGGGAGCACGTCCAGAAGTGGATTGGACGCTCGTAGGTCTTTTCGAGGTCATTTGGGGAAAGTTAGAAATTTTAAGGTTTTTGGAGACTTTGAACGGGAGTTGAATTTTTTATATCGGGGTCGGATTCCGATTTTGGAAGTTTGAGTAGGTCCGTAATGTCAATTGCGACCTGTGTGCAAAATTTGAGGTCAATCAGACGTGATTTAATAGGTTTCGGCATCGAAGGTAGATGCTTGAAGCTTCAAAGTTCATTTGGTTTGAATTGGAGGGTGTAATGTGTTTTGGGACGCGTTGGTATAATTTGTTAAGGTACCGGGGGCCTCGAGTGGATTACGGAAGGTTAACGGGTTGATTTTTTTGGACTTAAGAATTTCTGAAGCTTAATGCTTCTGGTGTAATCGCACCTGTGTGACTTTGGCCGTAGGTGCGAGATCGCAGATGCAGCGAATTGCTCGCAGAAGCTAGAATGGACTGGAGCTGGGGGGAGCTGCAAAAGCGGACTGGAGAAGTGCACCTGCGAGTGCGCAGGCACGAGGCAGCTGCTGCTGGTGCGTAAATTGCGTAGATGCGCACATCAGGTGGCACCTGCGATGCCCGCAACAGCTAAGAGACTTCCGTAGGAGCGAGTTCTTGGCTGGGAAATGAGGACCACAGGAGCGGAATTTGGACCGCAGGTGCGAAGGTCGGGCTGGGCAGTGTGTTTCTTTAAAACGAGGGTGTGGCTCAATTCCACTTCATTTCGTCCATGGGAGCTGATTTTGGAGCACTTTCGGAATGCCATTTTATCATCCTTCATGAGGTAAGTGATTCCTACGTATTGTGAGTTAAATACAAGATTTAAACATGAATTCAAGCCTTAAAATCGATAGAAATTGTGGTATTTGGAAAGAAACCTAGAAATTTATATTTTTGGATTTAGACCACGAATTTGGGCATGGAATCGAGAATGATCTATATATTCAAGTTCGTAATGTTATGGGTAATGTTTATCTTCGAAAACTTTTGGAATCCGGGCATGTGGGCCCGAGGGTGATTTTTATCGACTTTTCGAGCGGAGTTGGGGATTGTTATAATTTGGATTATAATGGGTATTAGAGTATGTATTTATGGGTTTGCACGTTTATTGATTAGTTTTGAAGCGTTGGCCATCGAATTGAGTTGATAGAGAGGTTTTGGAGCCGATTATGGAATTGCAGAGCGAGATAAGTCTCCTTTCTCACCTTTTAAGAGGGAATTAACCCCATAGGAGAATCAAATCATTATGTGCCTCTATTTGTGGGTCTACGTACGCACGAGTTGACGAGAGTCCGTGCATGGCTACTATTATGCTTATGTCTGGGTAGTCTAGGACCCATATGATGTTGTACTTGCGATGTTTGCGCCCTACTTGTTAATTTAATTGTTTGAAATATTTTGAAACTTTATAAAGGAATTTTAAAAAGGTTAAACTTCATTTACTTGATGGTTAATTTGAAATTCTTGGACAATTTTCCCCTTAATGAATCTTGAATTGGTTGTTTAATGTGTTTTCTCTTTTTGTGGAGCGGGCCAAACGCCTCGGTAGCAGATAGATGCATCTATGGTTCATGCCGTTCGATCCTCGGCAATGCACAATTTAAATAATTATATTGGATCAGGCCATACGACCTCGTCATGATTTGCGCATGATTTAACTGGTTGCTTTTGAATTTATAATAATTGATATTGCTTCATTGGCCTTAGATACAAATTGATAAACGATGAAAAAATAAATTTGAAAATTTCTTATTAACCAAAAAATTATTTACTTATTTCATGATATCGAGCTTACGGCCGTTCTACGTAATCCATGCTTTATTATATCATTGATATTTTAGTTATAGCCCATAGTAAGTGTCCGAGTCGACCCTCGTCACCACTTCTTCGAGGTTAGGCGGGATACTTACTGGATACGCGTTGATTTACCTACTCATACTACCCTTGCTGCAAATTTTTGTGCAGGTACACATATGTCTAGTGGCCTTGTGGGCGCAGAGGCGCGGTTATTGCGGGGATTTAGGTGTGCCGCACTCTATACTACGATATGCAGTTAGCAGAGTCTCCTTCAAGGTATTTATATTTTTCCTGTCCAATTTGTATTCCGGACAGATGCTGTATTTTATTTTAAATTCCTAGTTGATGCTCATGCACTTGTGACACCCAGTTTTGGAGTGAATTAGGGGTTGTTTGGTATTGAAACTGTGAAAATATTTTTATTTACTCTGTAAAGTCCATCTTTTATTATTAAATTGAAGAAAATCGTGATTTCTAATACTAAAATGAGTAATTAAGTTAATTAATTGTTGTTGGCTTGCCTGACAGCGGTGTTCGGCGCCATCACGACCTTTAAGTGATTTTGGGTCGTGACAGGCATGGCGTCCAATCATGACCTGATCGTCTAGGCCATCTCACCACAATGCCGTGTGGATCGACATCATCCTTTACTATCAATTATCTCATCCTAACTAAGGGTAAATAATTTTATCACATCAATCTCATTCCAACTAAGGGGAATAATCACAATCCACTCCTATACCGGCACATGTAGTTTCGGGGTTAGGTTATTTCAACCTATCCTTCCTCGGTGACTATCGATACTCCCAAAAACATTTTGTTTGCACACAAAAGATAACATAAATACAAATATATTTGCCTCATCATCTTTCACATTGTATGAATCTCCATTAGTACTTTCAACCAATCACAACAGCAATATTCCTTTAGCTCTTTTAGCCATTCACAAGATTCATTATTCAAGGCACGGTGGCCATATTTGATATTCCACACTTTCATTTCATCCCTCTCATGTATCATCATCATAAATATCAACAAATATAATATTTCGAAAATCACAACTTTATATTCATTAGTAATGAAGACTTTAAACACAATGGATTTCTTTCCCAAAAATGGAGTAAAATGGTTGGCAATCGAAGCACAAATTAAAATCATAAACGAGTAACACATCATTTACTATTGAAAAACTTTTCCACAAAAAGGGCAATACACAATTTCCACCCAAGAATATGTAACTAGCCAAAACACGTTGAAACTACTTACAAAGCATAACATTAGTTAAAACAGCCACATATGGGCATCACCAATTCACTTATTTCACTTCCAACCATCTTTATAGATTATCAACAATAAGACATTTCCAATCAAGACTTTAGATACACATATGAGCAATTAAGAGTCTTAAGCATATTGAGTTTTTCTCACACAGTTTGGCATACTAGCTTTCATTTGAAACACGACTCAAAGCCATAACATTTTAACACACATATCATTCTTGAACACATTCCCAAAGGATAACATAATGTGATAGGAACATTCGGAACACATTTTGAATACATAATTCTCGACACTTTTCTTACTCATGATGATTGAATTTATTGGGAACAACTCGGAACATGAGAATAAGGAACTTGAACCAACCATACTTGAAACTTACGGGAACATCATGGAATTCAATTCTAAGAGAGTAGTTTAGCCAACATACCTCGCTTTGAACTTTCCTTAAATTACTACAATGTTCCAGAAATCCTAGGAACTTCAATATAATTAGAAACATAACAAAAGTGAACCATAATTAGGAAGATATTCTTGGTCTCAGCTCATTCGAGCATTTTATCATACACTAGGTGTGGAAATTGGTTACAAGGTTCTTCCACGAGATTTATTTCTCTTCACAACCCAATCCTTACTTATTTGAGCTCAACAATCTTCCCACAAACCTTATTAGTACATGCATGTATAAATAATACTCTTACACCCAAGAATCATACTCCCCATCACCCATCTTTTATACCAAACTCGAAATTGAAGACTAGGGTTTGATCATTACCTCTTGAGTGAAGATCTTGTGAGATTTCCTTGTTGGATTTCAAATCTTGGACAAGATCTTGATGAACAAAGCACTTGAGCTTCTTCCTCTCTCTAGAACACTCTCACTTCTCTCTAAAAATATCAGGTTTTTGTCTTCAAAATGAGCCCCAAAGGCTATTTATCAAAATGGGGTCGGGTTATAAAAATAGGAAAATGAACTCTCCGAACTCAGATCTACGGTCGCAGAATGGACTGCAGAACGGGTATGCGGTCTGCACAATGGACCGCAAAACTGGTGCCCAGAACTAGGCTAAACTTGTCAGTTCTGCGACCATTCTGCGGTCGCAGAATTAGTGGCAAAATCACATTCTGCCAGCCTTTGGTAATTTTGTCATAACTTCTTGTAGGGGTGTCCAAATAACAAACGGTTGGAGGCGTTAGAAACTAGACTCGAAGGTATTTCATTTGAAAGGATGTTCATCATATAACTCCTTATATATATGTATATATACTTGTCCAAAGTTTGGTCTTGTGCGTACTCATTTGGAACTTTAGTCTATCATGTAATTTCCAACTTGACTTAGACTTAGGGCTCTCCTTAGAACCCGCATCACTTATAATATGCCTCGTACACTTATTATCATATCAAATTTATATCCATCATATTAATAGTCCTCGTCTGCACACAAAATAATATAATTAGCACACATCAACTTTCTTAATAGCGCTTAAGTACTTCAAAACTTTTCGGGGTGCAACACAACAACCCAAACCTATAACCGTTCATGCTTTTCTATCAAACCCATCAACTCATATCTCATGAACTTGGAGTCTATAATCATTAATCCAATGCTATAATCAATTAGAGGGTGAACGTTCAATCATCTTGAATTCGAGTTCTAGGGTTTCTTTTCTCGACAACAATATCTCAATCGAATACCTAATGATTTGAATGGTTTACCCATATTAATAAGGTGTTGGTGAATTGAAATAAACTTAGAATCAACATTAGAACTTACCTTGGATGATGGAGAGACCTTGGAGGAAGTTGGGTTCTCGAGATCTTCCCTTTCTATAGAAAATTTATGGGTATGGGTATAGGGAACAAGTTATGGGTATGGGTATAGAAAAGGGCAATACACAATTTCCACCCAAGAATATGTAAGAAGACAAAACACATTCAAACTACTTACAAAGCATAACATTAGTTAAAACAACCACATATGGGCATCCCCAATTCGCTTATTTCACTTCCAACCATCTTTATAGATTATCAACAATAAGACATTTCCAATCAAGACTTTAGATACACATATGAGCAATTAAGAGTCTTAAGCATATTGAGTTTTTCTCACACAGTTTGGCATACTAGCTTTCATTTGAAATACGGCTCAAAGACATAACATTTTAACATACATATCATTCTTGAACACATTCCCGAAGGATAACATAATGTGATAGGACCAGTCGGAACACATTTTGAATACATAATTATTGACCATTTGCTTACTCAGGACGATTGAATATATTGGGAACAACTCGAAATAAGATAATAAAGAACTTGAACCAAACATACTTGAAACTTACGGGAACATCATGGAATTCAATTATAAGAGCGTAGTTTAGCCAACATACCTCGCTTTGAGCTTTCCTTAAATTACTACAATGTTCCAGAAATCCTAGCAACTTAAATCTAATTTGAAATATAATGAAAGTGAACCATAATTAGGAAGATATTCTCTTTCTCAGGTCATTTGAGCATTTTATTAAACATTAGGTGTGCAAACGGGTTACAAGGTTCTTCCTCAAGATGTATTTCAGTTCACAACCCAATCCTTACTTATTTGAGCTCAACAATCTTCCCACAAATCTTATTATTACATGCATATATAAATAATAATCTTACACCTAAGAATCATACACCCATATTTTACCCCAAACCCAAAATTGAAGACTAGGGTTTGATCCTTACCTCTTGCTTGAAGATCATGTGAGATTTCCTTATTGGATTTGAAAGCATAGACAGGATCTTGATGAACAACTCACTTGAGCTTCTTCCTCTCTCTAGAACACTCTCACTTCTCTCTAAAAATATCACGCTTTTGTCTTCAAAAGGAGCCCCAAAGGCTATTTATCAAAATGGAGTCGGGTTATAAAAATAGAAAAATAAACTCTCCGAACTCAAATCTAAGGTCACATAATGGACTGCAGAAGGGGTATGTGGACCGCACAATGGACCACAAAACTGGTACCCAGAACTGGGCTAAACTGGTCAGTTCTGCGACCGTTATGCGGTGTGCCAGCCTTTGGTAATTGTTTCATAACTTCTTCTAGGTTTGTCCAAATAACAAACGGTTTTAGGCGTTAGAAACTAGACTCGAAGGTCTTTCATTGGAAAGGTTGTTCATCACATAACTCCTTATATATGTGTAGATATGAGTATCCAAAATTTGGTCTTGTGCGTACTCATTTAGGACTTTAGTCTATCATGTAATTTCTAACTTCACTTAGACCTAGGGCTATCCTTAGAAACCGCATCACTTATAATATGCCTCGTACACTTATTATAATATCAAATTTATGTATATCATATTAATAGTCCTCGTCTGCATACAAAATAATTTAATTAGCACACATCAACTTTCTTAATAGCGCTTAAGTACTTCAATCTTTTTCGGGGTGCTACACAACAACCAAAACCTATAACCGTTCGTGCTTTTCTATCAAACCCACCAACTCATATCTCATGAACTTGGAGTCTATAATCATTAATCCAATGCTATAATAAATTAGAGGGTGAACGTTCAATCATCTTGAATTCGAGTTTAATCTTATGCACGTCACTCTGTCTACTCATTTTACACATTCGTGCCTAATCCGAATATATCGAGTGTTACATGAAAATCTAACTGTGGAAGGGAATAGCTTTGGGAAGAGAATATACTTGTGAGGAAGAGAAATGACTTGAGAACTTCTGGGTGTATGGGGAACAAAGTGATCAGTTTTTGTGAGGTTTATTTGTTCTCTTAAAGACACCATCTCTTTCTGCTACTACTGGAAGAAATGGAAAAGAGAAGTACCCGACAGACAAATATCGTACTACAAGCTTGCTAACTTGTGATCTAAGGCTTTGATGAGTTATGCATGCCGAGAAGGCTTATCTACAAACTATTCAACTTTTTTCTCAATATATTTCCACTTTGCTAAGCATTTTATTGTGAGATTGTGCAATATTTTTAAAAGTGCTACCTATGTTGTTCAAGATTCTAAGAAATAGAATTTTCTGACTGCCAATTTATTGTTGATTTAATGTCACTAGATGGTGGTTTTTATCCTAAAAGGAAAACATCATTCTTTTTGGGGATCTTGGGGG
This sequence comes from Nicotiana otophora, assembly GCA_000715115.1. Lineage (NCBI taxonomy): Eukaryota > Viridiplantae > Streptophyta > Magnoliopsida > Solanales > Solanaceae > Nicotiana > Nicotiana otophora. Next base: position 8,711 of record AWOL01S0010543.1, on the reverse strand, counting down.
CATAATCTGCACCTTCTTTACTAAAATGTTCTAGAGGTGGAAGATCATGGGTATTGTAATGACTTGGCCGGTCTTTTTGTATATTGTAGCCTTGTTACCCTATTTATTGTTTTTGCTATGTTTATTTGTGGTTATGTGACTTTCGGGGTGGTTGGATTTGTTTTGGGGAAGTTTTGGAGTGAATCGGGACACTTTGTCCCAATATTGGAAGCTTAAGTTGAAAGAGTTAACAAGAGTTTGGCTTTTGTGTAGACAACTGTGTAATGGAGTTTTGACAGTTCTAATAGCTTCATATGGTTATTTTAGACTTAGGCGTATGTTTGGATATTGATTCAAAGGTCCGTAGGTTTGTTTGGGGCATTTTGGTAAATGTTGGAAAGTTGAAGGATTGGAAGTTTGAGAGGTTTCACCGAGCATAGAAGTTTTTGGTTCCGAGTTTGGATTCTGGTTTCTGGAGTTGGAATAGGTATGTTGTCTCATTTGATGCCATTCGAAGTTTATTTGATGTGGTTCAGCAACATTTTTAGAATTAGGAAGTTCATTTATTTCATTAGTCTTGAATTAGTGTATGATTCGTGATTTTGATGTTGTTTGATGTGATTTGAGGCTTCGACTATGTTTATATTGTGTTTTAGGACGTGTTGGTATGTTTGGATGGTGTCCCGAGGGCCTTAGGTGCGATTCAGATTGAAATTTGGACTTAAGGAAATGTTGATGGCTTCATGTCTGCTGTAAGCGCACCTACGAGGTGCTGGCAGCAGATGCGGCAACTTGTGCGCTTCTACGAGGTTGGCTTTGTTGAGGATAGGTTGCAGATATGAAGGGGTTCCCGCATATGCGGATGCGCTTCTGCACACGAAGGTCTGCGGGAGTGGGGTTTAGCTAGACGCGAGAAAGGCGCAGGTGCCAGGTAGGTTCCGCATCTGCGAGACCGTAGATTCGGTCAGTTGAGCACAGAAGCGAGAATGGGTGTATTTTTGGGAATCCGTAAGTGCGAAACAAGTACCGCAGAAGAGGTCCCATAGGTGCGTTAATGTGGTCGCAAGTGTGTAAGGTCGGGGTCTTAAAGTGAAGCTCGCAAGTGCGAGATTATGGAGTTGTGGAGTTCGGCCAAGGGCAATATTTGGAGTACTTTTCACCATAATTGAAGAGATAAGTGATCATTCATCATTTTTATTGATAAATATCGATTATTACACCTAGTTTATGTGATTGTGAGGTGCAATTTGGGGGTTTAGAATATGTTGTTGGATAGTGAGATGTGATGACTTGAGGGTCCATTTGTGGTTGGAATTAAATAATTTTGGTATGGTTGGACTCGTAATTGAATAGGTGTTCGGAATTTGTGAATTTTGTCGGGTTCCGAGGTGCGGCCCGGGGTTGACTTTTTGATTTTTGTTAGAGATCTTAGCTTTACATATGGAATCAATTCCCATAGCATGTATTGAGTATATTAAGTTGACTTTACTAGATTCTGGTCGTTTGGAGGCCAATTAGTGAGGCAAGGCTTGTTGGAGTATTGATTTACGCATTTTGAGGTATGTAACATTTCTAAACTTGAAATTTAGAGTATTTATCCTTGGAAAACATGTTATTTGTGTTGCGTTGGGGTGACACACATGTTAGGTGACAGGCGTGTGGGCGTGAACCGTGGTAATCATAATCCGGGTTGATTTTTTTACTGTGTTGCTTTCAAGTCTTGTGTTATTCGTGTAATTCCTACTTATTAGAGTAATTGAGTTTTGATTCATATTAGAAATCATTTTTAGGCTATGTGCTTATTCTATTGAGACCTAGTGACGCTATTTACGCTGTTTGAGTTATATGAGTCAACAATAATTTTACACTCAGTCATGGTTCTTCGTTTGCATATCATATCTCAGTCTATTTATTCATCATTGATTGTTACATCGCATTTTATCTGTAAGGCCCTGTAGAATTTTGCAAAAGAAAATAATGTTTCGTGGCGCCGAATTGGTTTTACGTGTTGAGGATTATAGAATTTTCATATATCAATATCTATCATGCTAGCATTCAAATGGCACTGTTCGAGGCTTTATATGGTAGGAGATGTAGATCTCCCATTGGGTGGTTCAAAATTGGGGAAGCAGATTTGATAGGGCTAGACCTCTTGCATCAGGCCATGGAAAACGTTAAAAGCATTAAGGAGCGGTTGAAGACTGCTCAGAGACGTCAGAAATCCTATTCGGATGTTCATCATAGGGATTTGGAGTTCCAAGAAGATGATTGGGTATTCTTGAAAGTTTCCCCCATAAAAGGGGTAATGCGATTTGGTAAGAAAGGGAAATTGAGTCCGAGGTATGTCGGACCATACAAAGTCATTCAGAGGATCGTGAGGTAGCGTAAAAGGTTGAACTGCCACCTGAGATATCATTAGTACACCCACTGTTTCATGTGTCTATGTTAAAGAAAGTAGTTGGAGACCCGACAGTCATTGTTCCGGTTGAGACTATTGAGGTTAATGAGGAATTGACTTATAAAGAGACTCTAGTTTCTATTATTGATCGACTAGTCCGAAAGTTACGAAACAAAGAAATTGCATTCGTAAAAGTGCTATGGCGAAACCAACACGCTGAAGAGGATACTTGGTAGGCCGAGGAAGAAATGACGAAAAAGTATCCTTATTTGTATCATTTGTACAATTGGCGTTAAGGGTGTTCCTTTTAAGAAATATATTGCTTGTGAGACCACAGTTAGTGTTATTTTGTATTATGTTACGTCGTTGGATTATGTATATGTTGTTAGGATGTGTTTCTGGCGCCCTCTGACAGGTGGTTAGGCCTAGTTACAGGGGAAACTCTGGCGAAATATTTGAAAATTTAGGGAGTTAGTCAAATTTGGGGCTGCTGGTGTGTGGTATGAAAACTGAGTTGAATAAGATGCTAATAACATGTTTTGACCCTCATTTGAGGACGAATGATCCTAAGTGGGGGAGAATCTAAGGCCTTGCTGACCTCGGCTCGGACTATTTGGGTTGAACAATGCACGGGAAAGTTTAGGAAATTTTTGGCGGAAAAGTGCGTTTATGCGGTCCATTATGCGACCGCATAATCACTATGCGAGCCGCATAATGGCCGCAAAAGTGAGCAGGAGAGGGCCAAATCTGGCAGCAGCTATGCGGTCGACTGTGCGACCGCATAACTGTTATGCAGTGCATTATGCGACCGCATAATAGTTATGCGGACAATAAAGTGACTGCATACACATATAGATATTTGATCAGTTTTGTCAGCAAGTATGCGACCATTACGCGGTCCACGTATCCATTATGCGGTCACATATGTGACCGCAGAACCGTTCGGATCTCCGTTTTTGAGTTTTTAAAACCCGACCCTATTTTGTTAAATACACTCTTTGGGCCATTTTGAGCTATAAACTGATATTTTGTGCCCTAGAGTGAGAAGATGTGCTTCAATTCGTGCCCAAGTTTTGGAAGATTAAGAAGGGAAACTCACTAGGTCTTCATCCTAGAGGTAAGATTCTACTTAGCAAGATAATTTCTGGGCAGGAAGGTTGTTTATTTACATGCATGTGTTATAAAAGGGTGTAGGAAGATTGTTGACCTAAAAATGGTAAAGATTGGGTTGTGGGATGATGGAATTCTCCATAAAAGGACCTTGAAACCTTATGCACACCTAGTGTTTGATAAAATGCTCAAATGAGCTAGAACTATGATCACCTTCCTAATTTTGATTCATTTTGTTATATTTCTACAATAGATTGAAGTTGCTAAAAATTCCGGAACATTTAGAGTGTAAGGAATCTCAAGTGAGGTATGTTGGCTAAACTCTTCTCTTAGAATTAGATCACACGACATTCCTGCGATTTATGTAAGTCCCGAGTGGATCATTATAAAATTGGCTATTCCGAGTAAGACTGGGTTGAAAGATATATGTTCAACAAGTATTCCAGTTTTAGTTATGTTATGTTAACAATTGAGGATGTGTTAAAATATGGGTTATGCATTAGAAATGTTTGACTTTGAGTTAATTTCAAACGTAGGCTATTATGCCAAATTTTGCGAAATATCTCTACGTGCCTTAGATCTAAATTGCTCGCATGTGTACTACACACCTTGATTTGTATTGTATTTATTGTTGTTGATGATGATGATATTTGAAATTGACAAGATTTAGCATGAAATACTGATTACGCCAATGTGCCAAGAATGATCTTATAATTATGTCCATTAGTGCCAATGTAATGAAAAGATGTGAAAGTAATATGAAATGCGATGATTGATATAAAAAGGTTGATGTCTCGAATTAGACAGCCTAGCCGGTCGGGTCGTGATCGGACACCATGTCGCAAACATGGTGGTGATTGTGCTAAAAATTGTAATTTAAGTTGTGATTGTGGTCGATGTCCCTAATGGATAGCCTATCCAATCGGGTCGTGATCGGACTCTGTGTTAAAGACGATGGTATTGATATTGCGAGTAATTGTGGTTGATGTCTCTAATGATATAGCCTAGCCGATCGGGTCATGATCGGACTCAATACTGAGAATACGGTGGTACTGGTATTGTGAATAATAGTATTGTTGACAATGGTATATCGGTACTAAAAATCTCCCAATGTGAGATATGGAAACTAATTTGAGCAGTGTCTCGATCCTAAATTGAGGTTTGATGTTGGTTAAAGCTTCCATTGATAACTGGCAGAATTGAATGAGCTAAAGGAACAACTGAATGATTTGTTAGAAAAGGGTTTCATCCAAACTAGTGTGTCGCCTTGGGGAGCACCTGTTCTCTTTGTAAGAAAGAAAGATGGTCACTACATGTGTGTATTGACTATCGGTAGCTTAATAAGGTCCCAATCAAGAATAAGTACCCACTGCCAAGGATAGATGACTTGTTTGATCAATTGCAGGTTGCCAAGTACTTCTCCAAGATTGATTTAAGATCCGAGTATCACCAATTGAATATCAGGGAGTGGGATATTCTAAAAATAGCTTTTAGAACCTGGTATGGGCATTGTGAGTTTCTAGTAATGTCTTTTAGGCTAACAAATGCCCCAGCAACCTTCATGGATCTTATGAATCACATTTTTAAGCCATTCCTCGACTCTTTTGTGATAGTGTTTATTGTCGATATTCTTGTATATCCACGAAGTCGAGAAGACCATGCCGATCATCTCAGGGTAATTCTGCAAACCCTACGTCAGCACCAGTTATATGCAAAGTTTTCAAAGTGTGAATTTTGGCTTGAAGCGGTCATATTCTTGGGTCATGTAGTCTCTAGTGAAGGAATTAAGGTTGATGCTCAGAAAATTTCAGCTGTGAAGAATTGGCCGAGACCTACAACTCCAACAGAGATTCGCAGTTTCTTAGGCTTAGCTAGATATTACAGGAAGTTTGTGGAGGGTTTTTCTTCTCTTGCCTACCCATTGAATAAATTGACACAGAATACAATTAAGTTCCAACGGTCAGATACTTGTGAAAAAAGTTTCCAGGAATTGAAAGCAAGATTGACTATGGCACCGGTGTTGACTCTACGAGAGCGTATAGATGGATTTGTGGTATATTGTGATGCTTCAAGAATCGGGCTTGGGTGTGTATTAATGCAACATGGCAAGTTTATAGCTTATGCTTCTAGACAACTCAAAAATCATGGAAACAACTATCCAACACATGATTTAGAACTTGCAGCAGTGGTATTTGCATTGAAAATTTGGCGTCATTATTTATATGGGGTCCATGTTGATATATTCACGGACCATAAGAGCCTTCAATATATTTCCAAGCAGAAGGAATTGAATCTGAGGAAGAGGAGATGGCTTGAGTTACTCGAGGACTACGGCATTGATATTCTATATCATCCGGGAAAGGCCTATGTTGTGGCGGATGCTCTTAGCCAGAAATATATGGGTAGTTTGGCTCTCTTGGAGGCATATCAAAGGCCATTAGCCAAGTAACTTCACCGATTAGCTAGTTGGGAGTTCGCCTTGCGGACTCTAGTGAAGGAGGGGTAATTGTGTAAAATAGGGCTGCATCATCAGTTGTTGTGGATGTCAAAGAGAAACAATACAACGATCCATTATTCGTGCAATTGAAAGAGGGAATTCATAAACATAAGACCATGGCCTTTTCTCCTAGCATGGACGATGGTACACTAAGGTACCAAGGGCGACTCTGAGTTCCAAATGTGGATGGTTTCCGGGAAAGAATTATGACTGAGGCTCACACTTCTAGGTATTCCGTGCACCCAAGTTCTACAAAAATGTATCATGATCTTAAGGAAGTTTATTGGTGGAATGATATGAAGAGGAATGTGGCAGACTTTGTGGCAAGATGTATGAATTATCGGCAAGTGAAGGCCGAACACCAAAGGCCCGGTAGGTTGGCACAAAATTTAGAAATTCCAATGTAGAAGTGGGAAATGATTAATATGTACTTTGTGGTAGGATTATCGTGCACTCCGCGCAAGTTTGACTCAATTTGGGTGATTGTGGATCGAAGCACGAAGCCAACACACTTTTTGCCGGTTAAGTCTACCGAAACAGCGGAGCAGTATGCTCAGTTATATATCAAAGAAATAGTCAGGTTGCATTGCACCCCTGTTTCCATCATATCTAAGCGGGGAGCACAATTCACTGCTAACTTTTTGAAGAAATTACAGCAAGGTTTGGGTACTCAGGTAAATCTTAGTACAGCCTTTCCCACACAGACTGACAGGTAGGCAGAGCGTACTATTCAAACGCTTGAGGATAAGTTACGCGCTTGTGTTCTAGACTTCAAAGGTAGCTGGGATGATCATTTACCACTCATATAATTTGCATATAACAATAGCTATCATGCTAGCATTCAGATGTCACTGTTCGAGGCTTTATATTGTAGGAGATGTAGATCTCCCATTGGGTGGTTCAAAATTGGGGAAGTAGATTTGATAAGGCCAGACCTCATGCATCAAGCCATGAAAAACAATTAAAATTATTATGAGTGGTTGAAGACTGCTCAGAGTCGTCATAAATCCTATTCGGGTGTTCGTCGCAGGGATTTCGAGTTCAAAGAAGATGATTGGGTATTCTTGAAAGTTTCCCCCATGAACGGGGTAATGCGATTTGGTAAGAATGGCAAATTGAGTCTGAGGTATGTCAGAATGAAAAAAGTCATTCAGAGGATCGGTGAGGTGGCGTACAAGGTTGAACTACCATCTGGGATGTCATTAGTACACCCGGTGTTTCATGCGTCTATGTTAAAGAAAGTAGTTGGAGACCCGATAGTCATTATTTCGGTTGAGACTATTGAGGTTAATGAGGAATTGACTTATGAAGAGATTTCAGTTTCTATTATTGATTGACTAGTCCAAAAGTTGCGAAACAAAGAAATTGCATCCGTGAAAGTGCTATGGCGAAACCAACACGTTGAAGAGGCTACTTGGGAGGCCGAGGAAGAAATGAAGAAAAAGTATCCTTATTTGTATCATTTGTACAATTGGCATTAAGGGTGTTCCGTTCTAGAAATATATTGCTTGTGAGACCACAGTTGGTGTTATTTTCTATTATGTTACGTCGTTGGATTATGTATATGTTGTTAGGATGTGTTTCTGGGGGCCTCTGACAGGTGGATAGGCCTAGTTACAAGGGAAACTCTGGCGAAATATTTGGAAATTTAGGGAGTTAGTCAAATTTGGGATTGCTGGTGTGTGGTATCAAAATTGAGTTGGATAAGATGCGGATAACAAGTTTTGACCCTCATTCGAGGACGAATGATCCTATGTAAGGGAGAATTTATGGCCTGGCTCGCCGCGACTCGGACTATTTGGGTTGAACAATGCACGGGAAAGTAAAAGAATTTTTTTGTCGGAAAGCGCATTTATGCGACCGCATAATCACAATGTGGGCCGCATAATGGCCGCAAAAGTTAGCAGGAGAGGGCCAAATCTGCCAGCAGCTATGCATTCGACTATGCGACCACATCACTATTATGCGGTATATTATGCGACTGCATAACAGTTATGCGGACTGCATAGTGACCGCATACACAGACAAATTTTTGATCAGTTTTGTCAGCAAGTATGCGACTATATGCTACCGCAAAACCGTTCCGGAGCTCCATTTTTGGGTTTTTAAAACCCGACCCTATTTCGGTAAATACACTGTTTGGGCCATTTTTGAGCTATAATATGATATATTAGAGTGAGCGAGAGTGAGAGAGAGTGCGAAGGTGTTATTCAATAATTGTTCTTCAATTCTTGCCCCCAGTTTTGGAATATTAAGAAGGGAAACTCACTAGGTCTTCATCCTAGAGGTAAGATTCTACACCCTAACTCACACTTTAGAATTTTATGTAGAAATAGATAATTAGCAAGATAATTTCTGGGCAGGAGGGTTGTTTATTTACATGTATGTATTATAAAAGGGTATAGGAAGATTGTTGAACTAAAAATGGTAAAGATTGGGTTGTGGAATGATGGAATTCTCCATAAAAGGACCGTGAAACATTATGCATACCTAGTATTTGATAAAATGCTCAAAGGAGCTAGACCTATGATCATCTTCCTAATTTTGATTCAATTTGTTATATTTCTACAATAGATTGAAGTTGCTAAGATTTCCGGAACATTTAGAGTGTAAGGAAGCTCAAGTGAGGTATGTTGGCTAAACTCTTCTCTTATAATTAGATCACACGACATTCCTGCGAATTATGTAAGTCCCGAGTGGATCATTATAAAATTGGTTGTTCCGAGT